>CAKNXH010063008.1:401548-490543 GCA_932178445.1 Andricus quercusramuli
GAACAGGGTGATGGAACTGTTATGTCACTAGAATGTCACACGTGTTCTAAGAAAGGAACATGAAGGTTACACTGTTCTGTAACGCTGTTACTGTAAGGATCTGTAACAGTTCTAGAATTCTGTGATGTAACTAATATAGAACAGGGTGATTGAACTGTTATGTCACTAGAATGTCACACGTGTTCCAAGAAAGGAACATGAAGGTCACATTGTTCTGTAACAGTGTTACTGTAAGGATACGTAACAGTTCTGGAATTCTGTTATGAACGGAATATAAAGGACACACTGTTCTGTAACGATCTTAGATCAGAGTTGTGCCGACGGCCCACAGTGGGATAAAATCAAAAAACGAGGTTCAAAATAACTTGTAGCTGGCAATTCTTAACCGATTTTGGATTTTTTTTTCTTCGAAAAATTCAGCATTAAATTCTGAAGAGAGTTATGTGGCCTGATTTTTGAATTTTTTTTTTGTTCAAACTTTCATGTTAATGCAAAGAGTGAAGAAAAAGTCGATTTATTCGTTTTTTTGTTTATCACGTTTAAAAATTTATATAAATTGTTTATAAAATTATAACAAAATATCGGATGATAATTTTCCGTCATTAAATATCACTGGCGATATAATTTGAAGAAAATTAGGAGAAAAAACCATTACTTTCTGCCTTTAAATGTCCACACTAGGCATTTGTTCATATAATTTGTTTACAAAATCAATAAAAGGTATTGGAAGATAATTGTCCAAAATTAAACGTCACTGACGACCTAATTTGAGGAGAATTAGAAGAAAAACCGATTTCTTTCTGCCTTAAAATGTACACACTGGGAATTTGTTTATATAATTTGTTTATAAAATTGATAAAAAATATCGGATGATAATTTTTCATCATTAAATATCACTGGCGATATAATTTGAGGAAAACTAAGAGAAAACCCAACTTCTTTCTTCTTTTAAATTTCCACAATACGCATTTGCTTATAAAATTAATAAAAATATTGATTGATAATTGTGCATCATCAAACATAAGTGGCGATATAATTTGAGAAGAATTAGGGGGAAAAAAGATTTCTTTCTGCCTTTAATTGTCCACACTAGGCATTTGTTTATAAAATTTGCTTATAAAATTAATAAAAAATATATATCGGATGCCAAATTTTTATGATTGGGTATTATTTTTTCGATGAAAGCAAGTAATTTTAACGCAAAAATGTACTTTGCAAACGAAGAATCCATAGTGTAGACTATTTTTTAAGTTGATTTGTTTATAACGATTAACTTCACAATGTCATAATTTTTTTGCTTTCAACTACGCCCGTGCCTTTAGTCTGGAAATGCTGGTAATAGAAAACGTTTTTTAACGAAGATAAACAAAAAAAAAAAAAAAAATCGACTGTTTCTTCACTCTTTGCATTAACATAAAAGCTTAAACAAACAAAAATTCAAACATCAGGCCACATAAATCTCTTCAAAAGTTAATGCTGAATTTTTCTTTAAAAAAAATCCAAAGTCGGTCAAGAATTGCCAGCTACAAGTTATTTTGAACCTCGTTTTTTGATTTCATCCCACTGTGCGGTCGGGCGCAGTCAGTTACTTGAACTGGGTAAGAATACGCCGACAGTAGGGGACAATGTCTGAAATAAAAAAAATAATGAATATATTCCTGAGATTACCCTGGCTTATTCAGCGAAAAACCATGGCCGAGATTTTGTCATGAACGTTCAAGCGGTTCGATAGCGCAATTGGCTAAGGCATCGGCTAGGTACATTCGATTTAGGTAGTTTAGGTAGGGTTCGAATCCCCAACAAGTGCGATTTTTCAACGGGTTTAAGCGTGCGATTATATGTATAGAGGACCGTGCGTGAAATTGTGTTATTTAAAATATAAACAAAGTGCAGCAATAATACAAAAAACACTTTTTTTACATAACATTGTAACACTGTTATGAAATTGTTACAGAACGATTACAGAACAAATTTACATCGTAACACTGTGACATATGTGTTACGGCACTATTACAGAACAATGTTCCTTTGTAACCCTGTTCCTACATTGTTCTAAAAATACTTTTTGAAATATAACGCTGTTCCAGAATTGTTACAGAACGATTACAGAACAAATTTACATTGTAACACTGTTACATATGTGTTACGTCACTATAACAGAAAAATGTTCTTTTGTAACCCTGTTCCTGAATTGTTCTAAAAATATTTTTTTACATATAACGCTGTTCCAGAATTGTTACAGACCCTGACAGAACATGGTTCTGTAACAGCGTTATAGAACAGCTACGTTCATTTGGGGACGACATTACTCAGATCATGGTTTAAGTATGTTCTAAGTATGTTACAGAACCTGTTCTTTTCTGTTCTAGAACTGTTACATCACAGTTCTATAACAGTGTCCGCTGGGTATGTGCCAAAATTGCGGAGAAAGCAAAAAAATGAATCTATAAGACTATTCAACCAAGATAGTTTAAACGATTTCATCAGGAGCATGGGTCTTCCTAAAGATGCTTCTGAATATATGGCAGCTGAGTTAAAGAGCCGTGGAATGGTAGAACAGGGGACGAAGTCATCTTTCTACAGGAATCGAGAAAAGAAGTTCCGTCAGTACTTCAATAAAGATAAAGAAGGTATGTTGGTATATTGCAGAGACGTTACGGTTTGATGAATGAACTAAAAAAGGATGTTTACGTTCCAGAAGAATGGAGATTGTTTATAGACTCGTCAAAACAAAGTCTTAAGGCAGTGCTGCTTAACAATGGAAATGAGTACGCAAGTCTACCAATAGCGCATTCAACAAAATTAACAGAAAGTTACGAAAACGTCCAATATGTATTGGAGAAAATTGAATATGACAAACATAAGTGGCAAGTTTGTGGTGATTTGAAAATGATAACCATTCTCCTTGGTCAACAATCAGGATATACAAAGTATCCCTGCTTTTTGTGTTTGTGGGATAGCAGGGATCGCACGAATCATTACAAGAAGAAGGTTTGGCCAATAAGAGAACAACTTGAACCTGGAAATCATAATGTACTTCAACAACCTTCAATTGATCCATCAAAAGTATTGCTCCCACCTCTGCACATTAAACTTGGACTTATGAAACAATTCGTCAAAGTTTTGAATAAAGAAGGAACATGTTTTCAGTACTTGACAAATTAATTTCCTCGATTAAGTGATGCTAAATTGAAAGAAGGAGTATTTGATGGACCTCAGATCCGTAAAATGTTTTACGACGAAAATTTCATCAAGATAATGACAGGCTTAGAAAAAGCTGCTTGGCTCAGTTTTCGAGATGTTGCTCAAAACTCTTTAGGAAATTACAGAAGTAATGACTACGAAGAAATCGTAGCAAATATGGTGAGGAACTATCGACGCTTGGCATGTTTGATGAATCTCAAACTTCATTTCATGGACTCTCATATTAGCTATTTGCCTGAGAACTTAGGCGATTACAGCGAAGAGCAAGGGGAGCGTTTCCATCAAGATCTAAAAGACGCTGAACTTCGATGGCAAGGAAAATGGGACGTGAATATGTTGGCTGACTACTGCTGGCTGCTAAAGGGAGATCAAGTACCTGGCGATGAAGATGGTGATAGTTCGAAGAGAACTAGAAATCCACTGCATAGATCCTTTGACAATAAAAGAGAACGTTATAGGCGAAAGAAAGAATAAACGCTATTCCAAAATGCCATACCGTAACTCTCGTTTAGTCCTGATTCGTTGGGTTAAAGGAGATTCAGATTCGAATTCAGCTACCCTTAAAACATGTAAAAGTCAAATTTTGGAACAGTGGCACATTTTTCTTCAGATCTAACTTTGATATGACCTTGATCTGACCTTGACCTTGGCGCCCTGGGGTCAAATGGGCCTCGGATTCAGACTTAGCGACCCCCACAACATATTAGTATGGTAGTCTAGTCCAATGTAGCCCATTTACCATTTACCCATATAAATCATCTATATATTAAAATGAGATGACCTTAACATGACCTTAGAGGTCGTCATAAAAATATAAAAACATACATATCTGGACGTAAAAAATTCCGTTCTTTCATAATCTGCAGTCAGAAATTTGTTTTTAGGGAAATGAACGAAATTGACCTTGAAATGACCTTGACTTCGACTCGTTGAGTTCAAATGGACCCCGGATTCGGATTCAGCGACCCAAAAAACATAAATTATAGTAGTTATCTTATTATCAGCGGGTCAAAATACATGGGAATATATGTGTCGCATCTGTAGAACGGAAAAGTGTTTTTTTTGTGCCAGTGTAATTTATGCTCGAAATAATTTTTCAGTTTCTGGGTATTTAATTTTCGGAGATTGTTAACATTATTTTTTATTTGAAAATTTTTGGGGGATAATATGGGTCAGTGCAGATACATTTCAAATTTTGGAAGAAAAAACTAAGTTAAAACAGTAAAAAATTGTTTCCATGTAGAAAATAATGTTAGTAATGATAGTAAATAGTTAGTGAAGTATTAAAACAATTATATAGTAAAAAACTCGTTCTAACTGTTAGAATAATGTTTAGTATTCTTGGTCATATTTTTGTAAATTTTTCAAATAGTAACGGTATATACATTTTTTCTTGTTACCAAAATAATGACACTTTTGTGAATATTATTATGTTTCTACTAGAATGACACCATCCTAATAGCACGGAACGTTCCAGGAATGTTCCCGGGACGTGTAAAATGTCCGCCGTTTGGGAACGTTCCACTTGAATGTTCAAAACATAAATTAACGTTATTGTTATTATTATTAATAAATAACGCGTAAACCGTAAGTGATAGGTGAAGATCGATGTCAGTTTATGATACGGATATCATATTATAGTGTAGTATATGCGGTACTCAAAACTCAAAAATGACATCCATTCCTAACTATCTCTTACGGTTTACGAGATAATTGTTGTTGAAAATAACAATAATGGAAGGTTCTCCTCAGGTCCCAGTGGAACGTTCCCAAGGGGCGGACATTTTACACGCTCCGAGAACGTTCCGTGCTATTTAGGGCACTTGGTATTGTGACATATGCATGAGTGAAGAAGCATTAATAAAAAACAGCGTGGCTAAAAATAAAAACTGTGATTTTTAAATCTCTGACCTGCTCCCCAGTTTGGCGTCACTCGGAATTTAAGATGTCATTCTTTCATGTTGTAACTCGCTTTTCTTGACCTCCACGGCAAAGCCTGGAATTAGGGTATTTCGATTTTCCACCGTTGGGGGGCGACAGGTCTCAGCCACATTTTTGGTTCTTCTATCAGGGACGCCGGGACGCTTCACCCTGAGACGTGTACCAGCGTGTACATATACACTGCACGTGACATGGCACTTGGCCGTAAACCGTGTCGCATCCCCGCACTGTCAATGTCACTTATTTCTTATCTGGCAAAATTATTTGTTCATTTCTGTTGAATCGTTTATTTCTCCCTTATTTCAAATACTATCGAATCCCCAAATCCAAAAATAATTTCAAGTAGCATTATTTCGCTCAAATAATTTAAATATATTAGAATTAACATCATTTCTGAAATTTATTTTGATACATCATTGGTATAAAATAATTTTCAGTTGCGATATTTAAAAATAATTAATTTTCATAGTCAAAATTTCTTATTCAATTCTCCTTTATACATTACTGGTATGCAATAATTTTAATCTGTAATATTTCAAAGTGAATAATTTTTATAATAAAAATTTCATACTAAAAAGTTAGGTTAGGCCAGGGGTCTCCAAACGTAGATCCTGTATCTATTTGGGATCCCAGGCCGGTAGTTCGGATCTACCAAGCTCTGCCCCAGAACTGTCGAAATCCTTTACTTGAATCGAGCCGCTTGGAATCCTTTAAAAAAAAGGGTCCTCCATGTTCAAATTTCAGAACTGAGCCCTTCCAACAGGGATTTATTCCCGAGAGGTCATACATTTTCTCTCAGTTTTCCTTCGAAAAAAAGGTAGATCTTGAAAAAGGTCGTGCGATCATGGGTCATGCTACACCTGTGGATTGTGCAGGCCCCTGGGTTAGGCATAAGACGCTCTACTTATTTTCTAAGTCTCATCACCCACTGCAAATTTCCCATAGTATTGTCCATGGCGAACCACCAATACAAATTTCCCATAGTACCATCCATGGTGAACCCCCATTCCAAATTTCCCATAGTACTAGTCATGGCGGACCCCCCACTCCAAATTTCTCATAGTACCATCCATGGCGAACCCCCCCAATCCAAATTTCCCATAGCACCGTCCATGGTGAATCCCCCACTCCAAATTTCCCATAGTACCAGACATGGCGGACCCTCCACGCCAAATTTCCCATATTACCATCCATGGCGAGCCCCCACTTCCAATTTCCCATAGGCATGGTGGAACCCCCACTCGAATTTTCCCAGAGTGCCATCCATGACGAACCCCCACTCCAAATCGCCCATAGTACCAGGCATGGCGGACCCCCACTCGAAATTTCCCATAGTACCATCCATGGCGAACCCCCACACAAATTTCTCACAGGACCAGGCATGGCGGACCCCCCACTCCAAATTTCCCATAGTACCATCCATGGCGAACCCCTACTACAAATTTTACATAGAATCAGGCATGGCGGGCACCCCACTCTAAATTTCCCATAGTACCAGGCATGGCGGACCCCCACTCCAAATTTCCCATAGTGCCATCCATGACGAATCCCCGCTCCAAATTTCCCATAGAATCAGGCATGGCGGACCTCCCACTCCAAATTTCCCAAAATACCATTCATGGCGGACCCCCGCCTCCACTCCAAATTTCCCATAGTACCAGGCATGGCAGACCCCCCACCCCAAATTTCCCATTAGCGCGCGCTATCTACTCAGATCGCTACCAAGTTTTAGGGATTTAAACATGCATTTAAACATGGTGAGCCCACACTTATAGTTATTTATTACAAGAAACTATCCACCTAGAAACACTACCCGAATCGGGTAGTGTCACGCCTATCCTGAAGGGGAAATGGCCTAATGGTATACATACATGCGTCACTGTCGGCCCCAACGCGAACTAACCAATATGACCGTGGATGGCATATTAAATACGCGTAAAACATCACGAAAAGCAGCAAAAACATAGCGTTTAACTTTAATGATCGTCCAACTGAATAAATAGTTGCTCTATTAAGGACATGTGACAGACATAAATACCTACATTACCGACCTCACTTTTTGAATTATCCGAATTTTTTTTCGAATCTAAAAACTTTTTTTGCAAATAAAATATCGGGTTGAAACTTTGGAAAATGAAAATCAAGGGTTACAGACGACAATAAACTACGTTTTTCTATAATTTGCGAAAAAGTGCAAGTTTTTCCACCTGTTTTTGGTGTAAAAAGTGACCGATTTTTGGTCGATGACGTGGCGCATGCGCAGTGCCGACCTTTCCGGACAATAGTAAAAAAAGTGTACTGATGCAGTGGAAAAAGTAAATGGACGCAGTGACAAAAGTGAGGCACAGTGAAAAAGGTAAATAAAGTGCAAAATACTTCGTGCTACCCCGCGTGTCTTCGTGCTGCCTCGGGTGTGCTCGTGCATCGTGCACAACCAACTGCATTCTATTTTCTGACTTCGTCCCTAACCTAAAACACCGTCAGTTTCTCCGAAAATACGGTGTTATTCTTACGTCAATCGACAAAAAAATCACCTTCTTTTTACACAAAAAACAGGTAAACAAAAACTAGCACTTTTTAAACAATTTATAGAAAAAGTATCGTATCCCACACATTGAAAAAGCGACGATTTAAAACTCGTGTGATAGCCACCCGAGCGGAGCGTTTTAAATCTCTCGCTTTTTCAACTTGTAGCACAATATACTATTATGTACTTTATTCGAGGAGGAATTTCACAAAAAATTATTTCCGAGGAAATTAGAAATGGATGCATTTTTTGAACCTAAGAACTTTTTTTAAGAGTGTAATATCGGCTCAAAGTTTCAGAAATGCAAGAGCCAAAAGTAAAGTACGTTTATGTACATCATTTGAGTATAAAAGATGCAAAAAGAAAAACTCCAACTCAATGTCAACTCTGGTTGCCATTTAACACGTAAACGTAGTTTATTGTCTTCTTATACATTTTCTAAAGTTTCAGCACGATATTTCATTCACAAAAAAAGTGAGGTCGGTAATGTAAGTATTTATGTCTGTCACATGGCCTTAAGTGGATCTGATTAGGAAAATACTTCCGAACCGATAATTATTTGCCCCAGTATTAGAATTTGCACGTTAGTATAAAAAATTAACAAGTTTCGAAGGTTGTTGCATCAGTGGTTCTGACTCCAAAGAGAATTAAATCCTCAATTTAAGTTTTGATAGAGTGCCAAAGCTTGGAAATGTTAAAAAAAGGCAAAACTTATTCGAAAAAATTGAAGTTGTAGATAAACACAGTGAGTGGTTGAGAAATTTAAATTTGAAACATTATAACGTCAAGAATTTACTTGTCTGCTTCTTGCATTTCAATTAAAATGATTACTAGTTTCCAGGTTGGTATACTAAATATTTAATAAAAAAAAAGATCTCTCAAGCGTGACGCTATTCCTAGGCCTTGTAATGCACACATAAAAAAAAAATTGATTAGCATTTCGAACTCGAAAGTTCATTGCCTCACTACCCGATTCGGGTAGTGTTTCTAGGTGGATAAATACTACCAGTGTGGGTCCACCACACCCACGACGGGTCAACAACACGCAGTATTCCCCGAACGGTCACCCATCCAAGTACTAACCGTGCCCAACACTGCCTAACTTCAGTGATCTAACGGGAACTGGTGTTTTCAGCGTGGTATCGCCGTTGACACATAATGTACACATAGGAAAAATAAATAAAAATATGCACTATTAATTATTAACCTTTCTGGTATTTCTTGTGGTTCTGAAGTTAAATTACCTTTTGGAGGGCACAATGAATATATTTTAACTTTTTCGAGAGTTTTTATGGTAGATTATATGAGTAGATTTTATGGTACATCACGATCATACCAGAATTAAGAATATTTTGGCCTTCGATCATATTTCTTGATACAGGTATACCTGTTGCGTAACTATACAAACTATGTAAGTCCAAAAATACCATTTTCTAAATTTAAACACACTTTTTAATTAAATTATTGCTAGTACTCCATATTATCCATATGGCTTCCGCAGCCATGTTTATATGACACCGCAGCGCCCCTTTTGGCGCGATGAATGTTTTCATTCTCTATACACGTTGGCACCATACCTTTCAGAGTTATGAACCTGAAACGAAAAATTGAATGATTATGAATTACGAAAAAGGAAACTCTGGTTAAAATGTACACTTCGTTATTAATCCCAAGAGTTACTTTACTCTCTTCAATTTTCAAACCCTTGATTTTAAACTAATTTTCAATTATAAACTCCTCTGAGATAAAACTGTTCCTTGCACTGAAATCTATGACTGAGTCCAATATTTCAGACCTCATGTTGGCTTAACAATCTTAAACATTTTTAAATATCAAATCTAAATTTGTGGGATTCCATGGAGCGGACTCGGAATTGACGATAACTTTCTGGATTCGACCTATGCTTTTGCACGTCCATTTAGCTGTTATGCACTGATTTATCATTTTCTTTCAACCGACGTTTCTCTCTCGATTTATTTTAGTATTCCTGAAACATATCTGTAACATTTTTGTTTCCTTTTTATTCTGGCTTTTCTTTAGAAAACTTTTTGATGGAGGATTAATTAAAATAGATTAATTTTTCGGGCAAACTCAGTGCACTGTTTTCTGGTCGTAAAATGCATCTATTTTTCCTATTCAAAATAAGGTTTTAATTTCTTTCCACAGATCGCATTTTGAGAAAATCAAAAAAGTTCATGGAACTTCTTCCGTCCGAGTCGAGTCAATTAAACTTTATTTTATGAATGCAGAAATGCATTGTTAATCTTCACAACGATTATTTTTTTCTTTCACTGATTAATTTCTTTTTTGTTACACTTTCACATAAAGTTTTATAAAAGCCAGAATATACCTACTCCAAAATTGACGTTGATATTGACCCGACAAGTGCTCTAGCAGTTCGTGTGATTCGCGGCGCGGAAGACGTCCGCCCTTTAAGCTCGTCCAGCTGAGAGTGAATTTTCCGACGCTTTAGCTTTGTTTCCCGCGCTTTCGAATCTGTCGGTCCCGAAGATCCCCTCTTCATTATTCGATTGCGCGCGCAATTATCGATCGGAACCGTTTGCATATATTCGCTTTTTCATAGCTTCTTGAATCTTCTGATTTCTGTGACGTAATTTTGTGACGTTGCCATTCCAATCGTTTCCCTCGTTAATGTAAATTATACTATGCGTTTTTTAAGGCATTATAACCACCCATTTCGTTGTCAATGAAAAGCCTTTTTTTAAAAAAAGGGCGTCAAGGGAATCGTATCTATACGGAAATATTTCTATTTCACGAGCATAGGAACGTTCCTTATTGAAAGCGATAAGTTTATTACGCGTAGCACATCCACGAAGCTTCTCATGAAAATAAACATCTTGATTTCAAATAATCTTGTCCCTTATACATGAAGCCATGCCAGTGGGCTTGGACTTTGATCGCAGATCAGATAGCGCTAACTCAACCTATATTGTAATATTGGACTAACTTAAAATATTCAATTGATTATTTGCACGAGTCTACTGATGGTCATTACTTTGAGACTTATTAGAATAATAGATCAAAATGTTCAAACAATTGAAGCGGTTTATTTATCTATTAGTCATTTTTAGCTGCTAAATAATTTTACCGAGTGAGAAAGGTACTCAGTTATTATTTATCTTATTTGGCTATGTATGATTTGATTATTTATTTATTTACTACGGGTCAGTTTCTTCATTACCAAGAACAATCTGCATGTTTTCACTAGTCCGAGGATTCAGGTCTAGGAAGGTGTTTGATCGATTCCATCTACATTGATTTTTGATCTCATATTAATAATCATCTATAATTGAGTTTTTCAAAGAGAGAGAGAGACTGTTATTATTTATTACCAATACCTATTGCCATTTTGATTCTTATCGTATGATTTTAAGTTTTGATATTTGGGCGGTTAACCGAAAGTCATTGATTTTATCTCTATGGGTTTTCACTTTTTATAAACAATTAGTATTTTTGATAAATATTTAGTTATCATTGTCCAGTTTGTGCGCTGTGTAATTAGCGTGTTCATTGTTTAAGGCTCTTTTCTCCCTCCCTGTCTCATTATTTCCAATGTGTTAGACCTTAGGTGGTTCGCATTGGAGAGTTGACAGCCTCGGTCACTTTATATAGTATATAGATAACCTATGGACAATGAATTGCGCACCCTCACATGGTCCACCGTAACACCTATTTACTCTGCTTTCAGCTTCTTTCGACAAAACAAAACATTTTCTGAAGCTTGCAACGTGATCTTCCCCACAGTTGGCATACTTTCGGTTAACTTCTTTAGTTTTTTAAGAATTCTTCACAGCTTGATTATAGGCACATTTCACATGCTATACATGCTATAAACCTTGATAGTTATAACATTGTGCTACACGGTTCTTACTTCTACCTTTTTCCTACGAGACCACACAATAAGAAAGTCGGCAGTTTTTTACAACATCCCGACTGCCGTGTTTGGTTTAAATTTAACATCAAAGTCTGGTAGTTTCCTTTCTTCTTTCATTCCTCCTTTATCAATTGTTTTCGTTATTTGCTTGACGTTTATAGCATCTAGTTTTCTTTGGATTAAATCGCTCACATTGGTTTGTTGTTCAATATTGTTTGCTTTGATTACTTCTAGCATCTTCTTGTAGTCTTCTTTCTTTTTGTGTAAACAACTATACGGTTTCCTCTCATCCTGATTTCCATATCATTAGTTTGAGACTTTGATTTCATCCAACGTATTCATGTAATAGCGAATTCGGTTATCCTGCACTGGTGCACGCCAGAGCACTCAGACCTGCTCCTTCCTACTTCTTCTCACGTTCTTCCTTCTCCCTTTGACCCGCTTCGGAGCAAGTCGGAGTGCTCTGGAGTGCACCAGTGCAGGATAACCTAATTCGCTATGATTATGGACATAACTATAGAAAACAATAGATGGTATCTTTTTCTTCTTTCGGCTTTGTGCCTTTAAAGGACTCCCTTTATAATCATCTTCAATGGTCTCCTCCTCAGACAGCGTCTAAAACTTCTTGTTTCTTTTAATCTCGAAACTTTCTTCATTCCTAGAGTATGGTTGAGTTTGTTGCCTCTTCGTTAAGTCATTTTCATTTATGCAATCATCCAAAGCCTTTATTTGTTCAGTTTGTAAACTAATTTTTCATTCTTAAAAAACCCACAAAATAGAAAAAATTTTCTCGTTTACAACAGTTCCTTCACAACAAAATTTTCTCATTCGTCACTTATTTACTGTTCATACACAGTATACGCAGACCAACAATAACACTTCCGACTAATACAAATGCTCGATCGAGACTGATAAATTAAATTATCCATGTTTATGATTATTAGTAAAATAGTAAATAGCACTTGTTCCGATTTCCTTATATAATTACTTCTTATATCTAAACTTTTGAATCAGAAATTATGAATATTTAAATTGTCAGAAATTTCACATTGTTCTAAAAAATGTTATCAATTCTTAGGAAAGCAGTATTGTTATACCGAGTAAAGGCACAATATGGGTTGAAATAATTGAGAGTTCAACAGTGAAAGCGTGGAACAAAATAAGTCCCATTCGTGATAAAGACAATAAAACTGTCTTATTTGAAACAAATTCTTGTATGGATTATTGCAGTGGAATATCTACTGTGCATGATTTGCAACTTAGCTGTATACGTCATGATTCTGTTACATCTCTACTGCCACCGGAACCGATTTTTCAGTAAGTGATTCTGAAATTAAATTAGTTGATATGATATGTGATTATTTGTTTCTGATATTTAGAGTGTATTTTCAGGTTTGATTGGTCTGGAAAAGTTCCTTTGCTGTTTAATGAAACTGCTTCTGTTCGGGTGAAACCAATCAAAACCGGTACAGCGAATGCTGTATTTATGTGGTGGGAATTGCAAATGGATACTGATGGAGAGGTATAAATATTACATATGCTTTTGTCGGTGGGAGTAGTTTAAATGTTTCTTTCTG
The DNA here is from genome assembly GCA_932178445.1 of Andricus quercusramuli. Lineage (NCBI taxonomy): Eukaryota > Metazoa > Arthropoda > Insecta > Hymenoptera > Cynipidae > Andricus > Andricus quercusramuli. The sequence goes on from CAKNXH010063008.1 coordinate 414,693, forward strand.
TATCTAGTAGATTTTATTTTCATATGATATGGGAATCGCTCTGTGCAAGAAATAAGTCACGTTTAATAGCATTTGAGTAGTTGGTTGACTACATACAATATAGTTAATAAAGTCACCTTTCATCTTATCTCCGGCGCGCCAATCAGACCGCGAAACTCATATGAAGACGGCAATTTGAATTTTACAAAAAGCGAAGGGGCAAAATGCATTCTTCTACCATGCACTCATTTATGATGTATGACATTTAAATTTTTCATTACACAGATCATTCTTAGTTGTGCGCCAGTTTGGGAACATCCAAATGTCAAAGCAGAGATAAAGAAAGGTGTTGATCTTGACGTATTAGCCAGGAAGATACCTTGGCGAGATCATTGGATGCAAGCCATTTACTATTTACCTGTGGAAACTTCACTACAAATAGGAAAAGAAGTCACTATTGTAGGGTGTCATGATGAATATTCCCTTTGGTTCAGCATAAAAGACGATTCAGAGTGAGTTCATGATATACATACTTCACTGTCATTCTTCTATTCGTCCCCTTTCTTCAAGGAATTTCCTTTCTCATTCCTTTTTTCAAGATACTTCATTTTTACCCTTGAATGCGGCCTAAATGTTCTGTATAGCCTAATAAGTTTCTGTTTCGAAAATACATATTAGGTGGTAAACAGTTTTTTTTATTGTTTGAAGGTACCCTCATTTTGTTTTATTTGGTGTAGAAATATGTTCCTAATTTTATGAGATTCCAAAAAATGTTCAGATGTTGAACGCTTAAAGTACCCCAAAGCGTTGAAAGTGCAACAAATCCTTTAATTGAAGCGTCCTCTACAAGTGTAAATTATACGCCATTAGCCTTAATGATAATTTTCTACCTAAAATCACACATTAGATAACCCTTATGGTACGTGGCGTGTAATGCACTGTTGAAGAGTATGCTTCAATTTTCAAAATATTCGTAAAAGTTTCACAAATGTAATTTAAAACTATTGTTCGAACACTACGAGAAGGATAAAAATTTTATTTGTTGAATAATTTCTCCAAATTTTAAATTCGCCAAAATTTACCCCTTAAGACGCTATAACCTAATTTTAAAGTATACCTAAAAAGTCGTTATGGGTGATTGCCAAAAAGTTGATCATTGAAGGCCAGGATGCAAGAACCGGGCGAGCGCTCGAAAACGTGAAAAAGTATTGTCCAAGTGCCTTGTGATATCCAAATTTCAAAGTTCAAAAAATTAAATTAAGAAAAATATAGACTTGTAGAGAACATTAAAATGGAACTTTTCTCTATCCAAAGTTTTTCTTCCCGATGCATATTTTAAATAATAAAATTGAAAAAGTGGGAAAATTTTTTTCCTAAATTCAATTATTTTTTAAAACATAAATCGTCTTTACTCATACAAATATGATTGAAACTGTTTGAAATTTGGTATGCACATGCAATATACCCTAGTGACGCCTAAAAAATGAAGAAAAAAGTCAAATTAGCAAATTGTTTAATAATAATTAATTGCAAATGGAGTCCTGACGGTAAGCACGTTTTTTTAACTTCGGCGAAGAAAAGTATCGAGTGAACTTCAAAGTTGAGAAAACTTCCAGTAGGACATTTGTTCATCACTATTAAAGGAAGATTTCTGGAAATTTTTAGAACAATTCATCAAAAATTGGCGGAAATATCCATTTTGTAAGAAAGTACGCGACGCCGTCTACGACTCTCGTTAGCAGATTCAGACGCTTCTCAACATTAGTAGTCTCGTATGTACTCTCCTATAAACATAAAGGACTCGTCTTTTCAATAATTAAACAATCAAAAACCTGCCCTTCTCCCAATAAATAGAAAATCGACTGCTTTATCTTTTTAGACATTTCGTTGTTTTCAGTGAATTAGAAAATAACTAAAAATAGACAAATTTGTGCTTCGCAAGTTGTTCCACCCTTTGCTTTCTTTTCTTCTTCTTTGTAATAAGGAATGTGAACAAACCGTCTAGTGTCTTTGTTTTGAAATTGTTAGTATGAAAAGGACTCAGTGTCTCAAACTGTTTCAAAAGGTGCCGATCGCTCCCTGATTTTTTACATAAAATTGAATGTATATTTTTTGTTCTGTCACTGTAAAACAATATAATTAGACATTTATAGTTATTTTTGAGTCTGTGAATTTCTAATACAGAAAATATTAATTCACACTGATGATTAGATGTTTGAATAAAGTGTTTGAAGAATGTATTATTATTTATAGCCATTTTCTCTTAAAATAGAGTTAGAAAATCGCGGGTTTTTCTGAATTTTTCCGCTTTTTCACACGACATTCGAATACAAACGAAGAAACAAAAGTTTTTGGCGAATAATCGAAATTCTACAGCACAATTTGAAATAACGTGATTAACGTGAAATAACTGGAGCTTGAACCTTTTCTGGACTAATAGTGCGGATACGGCCTATTATCCGAAGTCCGAGCAATTGGTATCGGTTGGAAATTTATTGAAATTTTTCTGAGGTGTGTAGAGTTGGCATTTTTCGACACAGAGATTGGTTGTAGTTGTCTAGGGTGCTGGTGGTTAGTATTCGTTAAACGCGGAAGACTGGTGCCAATAGTTGTGAGAATGTAAATTGGACCTGTTACTATCCTACAACGCTAAATCTAACTTTGACCAATTGGGTTACTAGCACTCATGGTTCACTTTGGCACTTCGAACAAGGAACCAGAGACAACAATCAAGATTTAAAATTAATTGAATAGATTTACTGGGTAGTCTGAGCCACTAGAATGGCCCGATATAAACTTCGACGATATTTAATTACAATTGTAGTGTATGATTGCATAATTGCAATTTGAATATATAAAATAGTGCAAGAGAAATGTTCACTTGGCCTAATGCATCATTTAGTGCTACACAGAAATTAAAACATAAATTTCGCAATTTTGAACGTATGAGGTGATAGACATTTCTCGAACAGCAGGCAAAAATTGCATGATGAGATTAGTAGTAACACTGTAATTTAATATTGTTACAATATATGAATCTCGTCTCCCAATCAATATTGCTTTGTAATATTTTAGAAATGTCGCACGACAATCGTGCAGCAATATCCTAACATCATTGATACAATGTGGCAATCTTAAAACTGGAAAAGTAAGTGGAGGATTTTATTTCATCGCTCAGTTTTTGTAGAAGATCTTCTTATAATACAGAATTAGAGTTTAGTTAAGCCGTGTAAACCTTTGAAAGTCAAGATGCTTTAGAAACTTACCAAAAGTTACCGGTAATTTACTTCAAGTCACCGATAAATTAGCATAAATTTCCAACATATTACCTGTAACATGTAATAACTTTCTAAGACCTCCTTACTTTTAAAGGGCTTACCCGGCCCAAACTAACTAGACTGGGAGAGGGCAATCATCAGAAAGAAAAAAATCAAGCCAAAAATGTTGGTAATCATTGTCAAGGAACGATTTCGTAAGCTGCAGGATTCGAGATTCATTTATATATGACTTAATATAAGAACTTCATTTGGAGCTGTATTCGAGGAAAATTGTATTTAAAGAAAAGCTTTGAACCCAGGAGTCAGAAAACCCGAATTTCCTAATTTTTCATACTTTTAACCACTGACATACAAAAAGAGTTAAAGGGCGATTGTTTGAGAGTTGACGCATTTGGACAATTAAATTTTCGATAACAAACAAAATTCGAAACCGCTAAAACCAAGTCGCTAAAAGTCCTGTGACTGAACTTAAATCTTCGTAAGTATAAAATTATCAATTTTAGGCTGCATTATGAATGGTTTATATAATTATTTTCGAATTTTATCCTGAACTAACATTGCAGCGTGACCTAATTTAATTGCATATGACCTCGGAATAGACCATGTACAGTAAAACATTGTAATGCCTTGTATTACTGTTGCTTGCGTCAGATAACAAGCGTATTTTGTCAGCAATATGCTGCTTGATTGTCAGCAGGTTGGACTTTTTCAGTGTGTGATTGAAGATCCTCAGTTCTTGGGCGAACTTTGAAACCCTTTCCGTGAACTGTCTACTAGATGTTATGTAGTGAATCACACACTGAATACGGGACGCATTCTATCTTGCCCATCCAATCTTCTTGTTCAGTTGATGCAAGCGTCTTTTGGTCTTTTGATGCATCTTCGGGTTTGGCCTTCGATTTGAATCAGCTAATGCTCTCGCAGCACCATAAACTGAACAATTGATGGTCAAGACTCCTCCGAGATATCCTCACGAAAGGAGGCATCCATTTCAGCCAGATCTTGGGGTTTAGGGGGAACCTGCATGACAATGTTCCTCCTTGTCTTGAAATCGGTATCATCTCTCAGAAAGTGTCTGCTTTCTGCGGTTGGTCTTAATGTCGCTTCCTCATCTTCGTCTGCAGCTTGTTCAAGCAGTGGTTGGGGAAGCGCTCCGCGTACACATCCATTTTTCAAGAGGTAGGCACGTTAATTTCGCAAAGACTGATGCGAAACGTGCTGAAGCTCTGGTTGTTTCTGGCACCACAGAGTGTTTATACGTGGCATTAAGCATCTGCAAGTAGGGATAATGCTGGCATCGTGGCAGTCTAGAAAGTCATCCTTGAGTTAATTCGTCTACTCAATGTGGACGTGTTGTCGGTTCATCGTCGTGTTTCCATCTAAATAATTTGCAGCCCTCTGAGTTTACCGTGAACGCATATAGAATGTACTTGTAGGCGATATTAACTGCCGAGCGTGCAAACAATAGCCTGAAACACTCGGACATGTTCTCAGTGGATGATCAAAGTATGCACGCTACTGATACATAGAGAGGCCGAATGCGGCTCTAAAAGTGTTTTATTACCATCTTTGGTACTTCTATGTTGTTGATGTAATGCCTGTCTTGCCATATGCCCAGGGGGAACTTGAGTATGTTGTGGAGAATGACCAGTGTAAGATCTACTGGAATTTCACATTCACCACCACTCAACGTATCAGTGCTACAAAGCCTCATATTGTCCTCTAAGATATGAAGACGAAGATCAATTACTTGATTGGAATCTTGGCACCAGCCGATAATAATATCAGGGCAAAGGAGGAAGAAAAACGGACTAAATTTCTAGCACTTCTTTTGAGCTTACCAGGCTACAAAGTCCATCTTATAATTCCCATAATCGGCTGCCTTGAAGGTATGAAACCTTCATCTCTCAGCGAACTCAACAAGATTCCGGCTTGCCAGTGTCAGGCCCAGTCCATCGCGAAACGGATGCAAAACGCTGTACTTCTGGAATCACTTCATCTGGTCCGTCAACACTGTTCCTCATAACATTCTACAAAGATTGGTAGCTCTAAGAAAATATCCAGGGGTGAAAGCTTCATTTCCACCTGTCCCGTCAGCCGCGTAAGGTCATTCGTGGCAAGAGACCGGACTCCAAGGAACAGTGTTGGGCGATGTCATCTCCCTGAAATTTCCCATGCTGGCTTATCTTCTAGTGCAGAAGGAGCAGGAGTGGATGACGTATACGTTCCATTTTCGTCGGGATTGGTTGCTTTAAAGAACCATGATGGTAGCTTCCGGAGCCTACAACTTCTCAAAATAAAAATACCAAAATTTAATTAAACTTCAAACGTCATTTCATTTGCTTACTTTATTGAAAGTACATTTTACGAGATCCATCCTAATATAATTTCCATTAAATTTCATGTCAGTAATGTCATAGAGAAACAAATATTATACATATTGTATAATATTTACATATACGGAAAAAATATTGATATCAAAATTAATTTTCTTTGTTTTTATTTTAAAAGTTTTGTTTGATCGTTCTTTATTATTTTGTTTAAGTTGAATGGCAGTATAGTACGCAGAAAATTGACCAAAAACGTTGAGCAAAAATGAAGCATTTTTACTGTAAAAAAGGCAAAAATAGGCAACAAAACGTAAAGCAGAAGCAAAAAAGAAAGCTGAACGCAATAGAAAAAGAAACATTAGCCATATAGATTAACTTGGACTTTCCTGTGATATTTCGCAATACTTTGTTGTAAGAATAATAAATAAGATAATATATTTTCTTTTATCTGTTAAATTTCCGAACTGTTATATTCTAAATATTCAGTATATACATTTCAGTATTGGAAAAAACAACCGACCTTGGTGTAAAATGAAAGATAAAGTATGATGATTAAAAATGTAGTAATAAAGTATAAAGCTACAAGAAGTCATACATCTACGAGATTTTTTAGTCCACATGTACACGATGATCCTATTAAATCAAACACATTTTGTTATGTTTGTGGTACTTAGGAACCATCCAAATCACGGAAAAATATGAGTGACGCTGTTATTAAGGCATATAAATATTGTTTCGGATTGGAAATGTCGAATCTGGACGCAAATTGGGTTCCCCATGCTATTTGTGGAACCTTTTATAAAATGTTGAATTACTGTCACAATACTAAAAACTCATCGCAGTTGAAATACACTACATCAGTCAAGCAAAGTTGTGCCCGCAGTCTTGATTCCAACTAATATTGATCGTCCCAAGAAAAAAGTAGCAGACAGCCATTTTGAGAGAAATACCAAAGGAATGGAAGATGTAGATATACTGGAAATGGACACAAATGACGGAGTCCTCACTGAGAGTGATATTGAGATTGAAACTGTCAGATCGAGTGCGAGCGAGGAGGGTCGGGGATCAAGAAATTCCATGCCACAACTTTTAAGTCAAGAAGAATTAAGTGACTTGGAGAGAGAGTTGGGATTATCAAAAGAGGCTCATGAACTTCTGGCCTCTAGGTTGAAACAAAAAAATCTCGAGAAATCTGCAAAAATAAACGTGTATAGGAATAGGGAGAAAGAATTCACACCCTTGTTTACTCACGACAAAGCCATTCATTTAGTGTATTGCAACGATATAGCCGGGCTTATGAACACTATAAAAAATGGTGTCTACAAGGCAGAAGAGTGGCGTCTGTTTGTAGATTCCTCTATCTGAAGTCTTAAGACGATACTTCTGCATAATACTAATGTTTTAGCCCCTATCCCAATTACACACTCAACAGTTCTCAAGGAAACGTATGACAATGTAAAGATCGTTTTTGAGAAAATAAACTATTCTGAACACCAGTGGCAAATATGTGAGGATCTCAAAATCATAGGTATTATTCTGGGAATACAGAGTGGGAACATTACATTTCCCTGATTTCTTTGTCTTTTTTATAGTAGGGATCGTAAAAATCATTATTCTAAGAAGAAATGGCCTAAACTAGTATCATTACAAGCTGGGTCTTCAAACGTCATTAGAACACCACTTGTAGATGAAACGAAGATATTAATACCTCCTCTTTATCTAAAACCTGCCTTGATGAAACAGTTCGTGACAGCTGTCGATAAAGAAGGTCAGTGTTTTGAAAACATAGCGAGTAAAATTCCGAAACTAAGTGAAGCCAAGTTAGAAGCAGGAGTTTTTGGTGGTCCACAGATCCGAATCTTCTTCAATGACGCAAATTTCACAGCCCACATGACAAAGAAAGAGAAAGCTGCGTGGATCAGTTTTCGCAAGGTAGCTCAAAATTTTTTGGGCAATAAGAAGAGCCCAAAATATAAAGAATTAGTAAGAACTATGGTGAAAAACGATCACACTTTGGGCTGTAATATGAGTATAAAGTTACATTCCCAGACTCACATATTGGTTACTTCCTAGGAAAACTCGGCGATTACAGCGAAGAACAGGGAGAAAGGTGTTATCAAGACATGAAAGATATGGAGAAACGTTATCAGGGAACATGGGGTGAGACTATGATGGCAGACTATTGCTGGAATTTGAAAAGAGATATAGACAGAAATCATAAACGGCATTCACTCCGTAAGTCTTTTGAAGCTAAACAAGTTCGTTATCATAAAAGGTCTAAAGAAGATAAATAAAGGTAGTATCTTAATTGAGGTTCATTTTTTTTATAATTTAGTCATTCTTTTACATATAGTCAATTTATCTTCTTGTTATTTTATTTTTTCTATTCGTGTGAGGCAAGGGGAACACACTTTCAAAAAGTACCCCGAAGAGTGTGAGGCAAGGGGACCTTACTTAAATAAAGCACCCCGAAAAGTGTGAGGCAAGGGGAACACACGTTAATAAAGCACCCCAAAGGGAACAGAAGCTTATTACGTCCTCGTCGTTGTTCCTGGGTTCGGCAAAACGTAGGTTCTCCCAACGAAAGTCTCGTTCTCACCGGGTTATGGGCTTTCGGAGTTATGAGGTTATTGAAGAATGTGGGCTTAAGGCTCAAGAAGCATGCATGGCTCGAACATACTGCCAGACGTTTATGCTAAAAATGTGAGAGCTCTGGGTATTTCTCGCCCCACAGAGTATGCAGTCGCGCCATGTAACCTTTTCATTCAGGGCCCATACTCAGGGTGGCCACAGAACCGGGAAAACCGGGAAAAAGCTGGGAATTCGGAACAACCGGGAAATAACCGGGAATTTCGTTCGAACTCCGGGGAAAAAAATGAAGACTCTATTATAGGGATAAATCGAGCAGGCAGCACTGCTGCTTGCACTCCTAGGAGTCGTAGTGGTGGGGTAGCGGCTAGCAAAGGCATTGAATTACACTCTCCTTTTTATCGACTTTGCTGTTACCGTTTGAGCTGTTACCGACTGCAGGACAATCGGCGCCGCTTGCGCAACGCTATAGCGCGAATTCTGATATTCAATTGTTTTGGCTGATCGTGGCATAGCCAATGTTTTCGTGGTTTGTGTGTTTTTTGCCCATTATCTAGTGGAATTGTGAACCTAATAATTAACAGGAGTTACACACAGGTATGTAAAGTAAAAATAAATATGTATTTATACTAGTATTATTTCAATGTACGAATAAACTTCGCTTTCTGATAACTAGAAGCAAAATATATTTCCGTCAATTTTAACAGTGGCTTCGGAACTATTCCCATAATTCTTATCGGTTTAAATACTATTATAGTATTAGTTTAAGATTTAAGTTTAGGAAGTGTATTGACTAAAGCCAATAACCTCTATCCTTTAAAAACAAAAGTAAGGTTGTGTTTTTCTGGGAATCCCCTATAGTAATTTCTCTTGCTTCTTTTCTCGGAAAAAATATCTTCTGTTTTATTGACGCTCTCTTTTTCCATGTAGGTATGTTGATCGAATTTTTTGATAGCGATGACTTTTTCATGAATCATTGTTTATATAAAATTTAGTGAGAGTAAAAGAAGGTTTTTTAACATTTTATATATCTTAAAAAATATAATATAAATGTCACAAAATAAGTTTAACCTCCTTATTAAAAATATTATTTAAGTCCAATCGTGTATTAAAAATTCCAAAATTTAAATGTATCTTTTTTCAATTTTTGATACTTATTTTTTGTTTAATGAAAATATTATCTTGTTTGAAAATTTTTTTAAAAATCGTTTCATTACTTATCGCTAGTACAAGAAACTTTTTATGATCTTCTGAAAAATTGCCCAGTAATCAAATATGAATTCATAACATTTATTTATCTGGTTACATTTTTTGAAAAACGTGACCTAAAAAAATTAGAACTTTCAAAAAAGTTGATTGAAATTCTAAAAATCAATCTTTTTCCGAAATTGTTTGCTTATATAGCATTATATTTTCGGGAAATAGCCGCAAAAAGAAAAACTCAAATTTTCGGTTTAGACTTTTGCGATAAGTATAGATAAAGTTTTTTCCAAATCAAATAAATAAAAAGAAGATAAATTATTAAAGAAAAAATAAAAAAATAGCTCTATTTGAAAGTTGACTTGTAAAATTTATTCTGGAAATTGTGACCTTGGTATTAAACCCCAAATTCAGCACTAGAATTTCATCTAATCATGTCAAAGCAAGCCGATCAAATATATGTGTAATTAAATCGAAACTTTGGAGTTAATAAGTGTTACTATGGACATATAACACCTCTTTTTGTGTGAACATTAGTCACTTTTAGTCACTTTTTACATCAAATTGGTCAGTTTTGTCACTTTTTTGAAGTGCATTAGCTGTGGGAGCCCTGCTTATGCTGTGTGTTTGAAGTAAAGTATGTTTTATTTGTGGAAGTTGTACTCAGTGATGGAAGGTTTTCGTGATTTCAGTTCCCGCTTCGCTAATGAAAAATGACAAGTTACTCATCTCGTTATGAGGAGGCGTATCCATGGAGCAGTGCTGATCCAAAGGACAGAAAATCTGCACGATGCAAGTGGTGCATCAAATCATTTAAAATAGGCACCATGGGAAGAGTTGCCTTTGCCAGTCACGAGAAGGGGAAGAATCATCAAAGGAACGCTGCGGTACAGCGAACAATTATATCTATTTTGAATTTCTCCGGAGGTGTCAACCGAAAGAGCAGTGGTATGTAACTTTATTATCTTTCCCTTAGGGTTAGCCTAAAAGTGAAGTAAAGCTCGCAGGCCTATCTCAAGACGAGAATGAATGCCAATTTTATCTTGAGCTTGACAAGATCCCATTATTTTTGCAGTTCCTGAATGGTCCTTAAAATCAGCTCTTCTTCTTTTCTTTCTTAACCAATTTTCAAATTTTAATTCTGAAAGAACTAAAAGTGGCAATTTTTTGTAAAAATTATTTATTGTCGCTGTTTTCCTACAGAAATTCGTAATGTTTGGTATTTTTTAAATTCAAATTCGAAATTTTCTTTATTTTTTGTAAAATTTGATTTCTAAAAGTATTCTAAATTGGAACATATCAGAAAGTACTGTATCACTGTATCCCCTCGGCCTCAGAAAATTTCAGAACTATAATAGGGGCTCTAAACATTATTATCCTTTTGTCCTGACAGATTCTCAAAAGGGAGAACCAGCCAGGAAGGACCCGGACCCAGATGATCCCCCGGCTTATGGCAACTCATGCCCTGACCCAGCTCAAGAGTTAAGTCCTGTTCCTGCTGTTATGGAGAGATATATATTGGGAGAGAACGTGACGTCCGCTGAAATTCTTTGGGCGTTAGAAACAATTTCGACCCATGGGTCTTATCGTAGTGCAGGTTCCAGTGTGACCGTTTTTAAAATCATGTTTCCGGACAGCGAAATTGCAGCAAAAATGGAAATGGGGCGAACCAAGTTAGGTTATTTAATAACGCATGGCCTTGCACCTAATTTTTTGAAGGAGCTGGTAAACACTGAGCGGTAGCTCGGAAATAGTTGTCGGTTTTGATGAAACCTTAAATAAAATCTCCCAACTTCAACAAATGGATATTGGAGTCAGATTCTGGGATGGTGAGAAAAATGAGGTGGCGTCAAGATATGCCGGGTCGGCTTTCCTCTCATCCACGCGAGCCCAGGATTTACTCCCAAGGACTAAAAGGGTGCTTCGACAATAGTCCTACTTTGCTTGGAAAGATAACCCAACTCTCTATGGATGGCCCTAATGTCAATTGGAAGCTCTTGAATGATTTGTGTGCTGAGTTGCGAGAACAGCGAGGTGGGTTGTTTTCTCTTTTGAACATTGGTAGCTGTGGCTTGCACGTCGTCCACAATTCATTCAAGGACGGGATGAAGAAGACGAATTGGCAGTTGGATGGATTTTTGTTCTCCATTACAGCTGTTGCGGGGTCAGATTGTTTCCCCCTGAAATTCTGTGCCGTGAGGTGGGTAGAGAATCTCCGTGTCGCCGAGAGGGCTTACAACATGTTGCCATACTTGAAGACGTATGTGAAGGCAGTGAAACTCCAGTCAGAGAAAAAACTTAGAGAAAGTCATCCAGACTTCAGGCGCAGTTTTCCTGCAGTCTCCAAATCAAAGACTTTTGCAACTGTCACTGAAGCCGTGAATAACCCCCTGTTAGGCCCTAAACTGAGTTTTTTTATGTCCTCTGCTGCAGCGGTAGAGCCTTACCTGAAGGAATTTCAAAGTGAAGCACCAATGGCACCATTCCTCTATGATAAACTCACAGAACTCATTAAGCCCATGATGAAGAAAGTACTCAAGCCCGAAGGTCTCCAAGTTGAAGACAAATCTCTTACAAAGGTGGGGCTATGTGACAAAAATTTGCTTCCTGCAACTGGAGTGGACATTGGCTTCTCTACAAAAGCGGCAATCAGGACAGCCAGAAATGCTACAACTATTTCTGATCAACAAATTATGCTTTTTCGGAATAATTGCAGAGCTTTTTACGTGGCATTCCTCTCAAAAATGTTTGAACGCAGTCCCCTGACGTATCCATTAACAAGGTACATATCCTGCTTGAATCCAGAGGTAATTGCCAACTCCAACCATGTTGCTCTAAAGCATCTTGAATATTGTCTCGAGCAGCTAGTTGAGAAGGAACATGTCCCCGGTTTAGTAGCAGACAAAGTTAAGGATGAATACGTTGAACTGTGTTCTACTCCATCATCTGCAGCATCATTTTCTGCGTATTGTAGACGTGAAAAGCGCCTCGATCATTTCTGGAGAGATGTAATTAGCAAGCATGGAAAGGAGCTACCTAATCTCCTATGTTTTGTGAAGAAGATTCTCGTCCTCTCGCACGGCAATGCCACAATGGAGCGCGGTTTTTCCGTGAACAAGGAGTGCCTGGTAGAAAATCAGCCATAGAAGAGTATTGTTGCTCAACGCCTGGTCTACGATGCCATTTTGAATGCAGGCGGTGTAAAGGAGATAGAAATCTCAAAAAGTCTCATTCATTACGCTCGAAATGCTCGGAGCAGGTACCAGGAGTATATGGAAAGGAAGAGACAGGAAAGAAGTGAGAAGGATGCAGAGAGAAACCGTAAGAGGGAATCTGTCGCATAATAAAAGAATTGGAAACGAAGAAGGCCAGGCTGCTTGCTGATGCTCAGAAAGAGGCAGCAATTATTGAAGAGCAAGTAAAGGAACTTGCCAAGTAGTTCAGTTGCGTGGGTGCTGGCAATGAGAATACTTTTTTCTAGTCTCGGAATCCTGATACTCATTGTGATTAATATGTGATCATTGTCGACTTATTCATGCTGCTACGCGTCAGTAGTGCCGAGAGAAACTTTTATTTTGAGATACAATATTACAATGTACTTTTTTACTTTCCATGTTTCATTTGTGACTTCTTTGTGATAATTGCGTATTTATTGGCTTCTATGCAACAGTAGTGGCGAAGGATATTATTATTTTGAGTACAAACATGTACTTTTTCATTTTCTACGTTAAGACTAAATAAATAAGTTAAACTGTTTTGTTATGATAATTTGCCATTTTCAATGCAGTTATACAGAGTAATTACGTGTATGTGTACTCACGTACTGAAAGCCACAACACATTGAAAGAATAGAATTTTACGATACACCTTCGAATTTTGTTGCACGGATTCTTCGAAAAATCTTCATTTTGTCCTTGTTTGAAACGATTAAATTTTTCCAAATTAGTTTATTTGCTAGAAATTATGAAGAACTTTGCAGGAAAATCCCGAAAACACGTTAGAACTGTTACTAAAAAAACCGGGAAAATTCTCGAAATGTACCCGGGAAAACCGGGAAATTAAAATCCCTCATCCTGTGGCCACCCTGCATACTGGTATCATAGCATTCCAGCAGGTCATCCCACAGTTGATCCGTCCACTTAAAAGTAATGAGATTCTGCCGATTCATCGCATTGAATCTGTCTTGATTGGCTCCCCCATCTCTAGGACAGTCAGCATTGTTGTCCGACCCATTTTCGGGAGGTACAACCATGTTTCGTGTTATCATTGTTGTTCCCACGAGCAGCTACACACCTCACCTAGGTGCCAATCAGCTTTCGGCACGATTGTTACGCCTCCGCTTAAGGGTTATTCCTTCGGGACCATTCCTGGACAATTGTCCGCGACTATGTCCTTCAGTTCGATTCCAAAAGAAGCGAAAGTGAAATGTATATATATATATATATATATATATATATATATAGAGCCATAGATTTGTTTCAGAATTTAAAAAAAAATAATTAGAGGTTGCTCAAGGCCATTTTATGTGGAAAATTCTCATTTCTAATTAAATTGACGCTATTCATTAACTATTCATCTCTGGCGTGTATGAATTGTGTTCTTTACAATTTAATATTGCACTCCATTTTTTCGGATTTTCACAATGCCATTCAAAGTTCGCTCAAGGCCATCTTAGGGCAAGAATGGCTATCCTTAATTTAACTGACGCTACTTATCAATTACTCATTTCTGGCGCACGTGAATTTTGTTCTTTACATATCAATATTGCACTTCGATTTTTTCAGATTTTTACAATAACATTCAAAGGTCGCTAAAGGTCACTTTTGGGCAAAAATGGCCATTTTCAATTAAATTGACGCTATTTATTGATTATTCATTTCTGACCCATATGAGTTTCGTTCTTTACAAGTCATAATTGCACTGATGTTTTTTTGCAATATTTTACAATAACATTCAAAGGTGGCTCAAGGTCATATTCTTAGTAAAATGTTGATTAGATCAAGTTTTCTGTAGTTCTTTTTTGAAAAACTGTGTCAATTCATTCATTGCGGCAAAACAATTAGTCGAATGGTTTAATAACTGCGTGTCATGTTACTTTAAGGTCATTCCATGTCATTTGCAAAAAATGTTCATTCCAAATTTTCTTCTTTTCCATCGTATTTAATTTTTTTTTTAATTTTGCTTTAAATTAAAAATAGAAACCTTAAAAACAGTAGGTTATCGCAGCCTTATTATTATATGATCAAATTTGGTTGTCCAACTGTAATTAAGAAAAATGAATCATCATTAGTGCAGAAAAAGGGGTAATGATTTACCTTTCAGAAAAGAAAGAGGAAAATTTAATTGGCGATAAACTACCATCTAATATGCGAGTGCTAACAACAACTTGACGATTTTTTTGCCGAAATGAATAAATTGACACTGTTTCTCTATAAAAAAAAACTAGAGAAAATCTAATTGAATCAACATTTTATTGCGAAAATTGATGTCCTCTGAGTATATTTATAATTATCAATTATACTCAGTTAACATCCAAAATTCTTCTTTCTTTAGTTGACAAGGCATTCTAACCTCAGCTTTCAGAATACTTAGAATTATGTGTCGCGCAGCCCCGAAAAAATGTAAAAGTCTTTCTAGCAACTCAAAGCGCAAGCGCGGTAAGCTGTTCGTCCAACGATTGTGAAAATTTGACGTAGCGAGAGCGAACCGATCGCGCGAAGTCCCCTCCCAGCGACATCGACGAAACGATCCTCGCTAGTAAACCCCCACTCGCCTGCGTCGCGAGTGGTGCACCGCCGCTGAAGCAAAGCCCATAAAAGTGCGGTCCGCGAGACCAAGAATTCAGGTCTCCCTGGATTCTTCCCGATGGAAAAATCGTCTCCATCACTATCCCCACAAATGGACCACCCACCACACTCGCTGCCCCCAGTAGCATGTTCTCGAATCCAAGGTACGCGATAACGCCCCCCCCCCCCACAAGCTAAATCTCAAGCTCAAAAATCCGAATACCCACATGGCTACAAAAAAATGCGAGCTTCCAATGTAAATAGTATTAGCAATAAACCTTCCACTTTTATTTTGAATTTACTTTGCTTTTTTCCTTTCGTAAATTAGTTCTCCTCTTCCATTTAATTTAATAACTTTTGAATCAGTCTCAACCCACAGACTGACGTCAAAATGACCTTGAGCCACCTTTGAATGTCATGGTAAAAATCTGAAGAAAAAAATCTGAGTGCAATATTGACTTGTGAAGAACAAAATTCATGCGCGCCAGAAATGAATAATCAATAAATAGCGTCAATTTAATTATGAATAGCCAGTTTTGCCCAAAAATGGCCTTGAGCGACCTTTGAATGTTATTGTAAAAATCTGGAAAAAATCTGAGCTCATATTTAAATTGTAAAGAACAGAATTCATACGCGCCAGAAATAATTAATCAATGAATAGCATCAATTTCATTACGAATAAGCATTTTTGCCCTAAAATATCCTTGAGTGACTTCTAAATATTTTTTTAAATTCTGAAACAAATCGAAGGTTATTTTTTCAGCAAAACGAAACAATTTGTATTGGTGCAAGTTCGAATAATAAGAAAGCCAAAAAAATCACCCGTCCTCGTGTTGCGGATAGAGGGTCCCTGTACCAAGGGCTTCTGCTGAATATGGTTGCAATAATTAATAAGCAATCGCGGACAATTGTCCAGGGATGGTCCCGAAGGAATAACCCCTAAGCGGATGCGTAACAACCGTGCCGAAAGCTGAATGGCACCTGGGTGAGGTGTCAAACAGTGACTGTGGGGTACCGGGTGCCCTCTCAGAGTATGCAGCATTATAATTGCATGCGTGGCTCTACACGGAAAAAATAGTTTATTAAAAATCCAGTGCCTTTGTATTATAGTCTTGCATATGAGATAAAGTCACCTAAAATTCACAACCTTACGTATTCAAGAAAATGATAAATCGCTATCTGAAAAGCATGTAACCTTTCAACAGAATTTCTAAAACAGTGATAGAAAATCTGTTCTGAAGTCGCTGAAAATTCAAAACACGAGTACTTTGTAATCTATGAAACAGATGTCAGAATTATAAGGAACAGTTTATGAAAATCCAATAAAGTTTTTGAAAAAAAAAGTTATTTTTCGAATTATTATTATATAGCCTTCATTTTTTATAATTATTAATAGAAAATTCGCACACCCGGTCACTTACACATACAATCGCACGCTTACACGCTTTAAAAAATCGTACTCGCTGAGGATTCGAACCCTACCTGAACTACCTAACTCGTTTATTCTACCGCGCGCTCTCACCTTCGTTATCAACGCACTTGGATCTTGGTTACAAAATCTCGGCCAAGCATTTTAAGGCAGCGTCGTACCAAGTCGTGCGGTGAGCCTCAACCATCTTCAAACTAAAAAAAGACGGAGAAAGAGAAAGGAAATTAGAGTGAGGATTTCTTGGTTGTCTTTTTTCCAATTCTCTCCCTCTTTTTTCCTCTAGATATATACTTGTCTCTAATGAGCCCATTAAAACGTTGTTTGGAAACATATTTTGAGGCCTTTCTATGCAATTCTTTCTGCATATTTTGAGCTTTTGGAATATTTTTTTTCAAAATAACTGATCTTTGGAATCATAATGTTTCTGAGTGTTTTTGTTCAAAAATAGAATTCTTGCACACATTGACTTGATAATATTGTGTTTCTAATTTTCTTCTTGAAAAATTTAACAAACAGAGACATTAAGCCATAGACCTTGATATTTTTTCTTTTGGGTTCGGATTTTAACACCGTTCTCATAGAATAGGTTTCTGGGTCAACCTTCAAAATTCTGTCACCTTTTTCCCTTCCTGGGTCCAATTATTATAAAATAAAATTTTATTTTTAAGGAGATATTTTTTCACTTAACAAGCTTCTGTTATGTAATTTTGTGCACTTACAACAGTTTAATGAAGATTCAGCTTCTTAAGAATAAAAAACACCTGAAAACAAAAAAGTAATATTATGATATCCTGGTACTTATCAAAAGTAAGGTTGCTAGAGGGATGTTCAGATATTACTTATTCTTTTTAATCAAGACTTTCAATAAATGAAAGCATGGCACCCTTAACACCTGCAATAATGGTTGTCTAAGGAAGATTCAATAGAATACTTTAACAAGTTTCTTTGAATATGTATACAGTGTTATACAAAAATGCATTGATATTATGCTTTTGATATTAAAAAATGAAAATTTCCAAATCTCACTGTTTTTTCATAAAGTAGAATTTTATTTACTAATTCTCACTTTTTTTTTAAGCTTTTCTTTAGGAATTTTTAATTTGAAGTGTTTGTTACAAATAAGATTATAATTAATCATACATTTTATTTTATTGATTAAATTGATATATTATCGAATAAAAATAAAGAATTAAATTTTTCTGTTTCTCAATCTCTCCAGTGAGCTTCATAACAGAAAACAAATTTTTGGTGTTGTATAAATTATCCTTGATATTTCAGAAATCTTTAATCTTCAATTGATAAATTCAAAATATTCAGTGATAATCTTTAAAATTACAAAAAATGCAAACAAAACTTAGAGATGAAAACAATTGAATAGATTGATTTGTTGAGTACTAGGTCACTGGGATAATTGCGTTTTCGAAAATGGTGAAAAAAAAAATTTCAAGGACCAGTTTCAGAGGAATTTCTAAAACATATGATTTTTACGGCGTTAGACTGTCTATGGTCTAGGAAGGGGTGTACAGTTAAAGAGGTTGGACTACACTGTACTTGAGTTCTTAGGAAAATGGGTACAAGCCAAAATATGTCAATTTCAAAGGGAGTTTTCGTTCTTCTGTTTCTTCCTTTTTTAAAATGATTTCAGTATTCAGGGTGACCCGGTACGGTTCAGTCGCTCTAGATGGAAGTTTAAAGTATCGAAGATACCAATTTTTTAAAAGTGTTTGAAAATTAAAAAATTTTTAAAAATTACGTGAGATCATAAAGTTAAGCTAAATTGTAACTTTGAGATTGCAAGATTAATTCGACGAATTTTGAATTTAGAACTTTGGATTAATTTAAAATCAACAGTTTTCTTTCAAATACTATAAAAAATATTTTTGAAAAATTTATATTATCCATTAAAATTTTTATGGTAATTGTGACAATCAAAATTGGTGTTGTGCTGATGGATTTCACATCAGATTTATAAGGGAATTAATGTTTCCATTTCACAATGGAATATAGGACATAACAACAGTAAGATAAGTCTTTTTCTTCTTTATGGTTTTCTACTTGTGTGAAACTGAAGTTTTTTGAGAAATTTCAACATGTCATCATGATTTCGCGGGAATTTGACAGATTGTGGGACAAAGAAATAATTAATATATGGAAATGGTATACATAAAGAGAGAGGGCCTCAATGAAATCAATTTGAAAAGAGACCTTTAGTGAGATAACAAAGCCTTTGATACCTTTATCGTCTTTTTATAGGAAACATTGGAAATTAATATAATATAATTTCAAACTAATTGGCAATTAAAATAAGTATTAAAGTGCAAAAATGATTTAGAAATATTAAGGACTGACACTTAAACCGAAAAACCGGGTTCACCCGAGAACAAGTTTTAAAAAAATAGATTCAATGCTTTCACGATTATTCATTATAACAAATTTGAAGAAGGTTTTTCGGGTTCCAATCGTGTGCAAAATTACGAATCTTGTCGACGTTTCGTGAACATTGCAGTTCACTTCTTCAGGGCTAACCTGAAACTTAACATAACATGTCATGTTGTTCTTACATATACTCTCTACGATACTTGTGATTGGCCAGAGCGCCCCACAGGTGGGACTGGTCGAACTTGATTGGCCAATAAAGTCTTTTTTTTAAAACCCGGCAGGGTGGCAAGCCCAATCGGATTGGTATCATATCCATATTCCCTATTGATTTTATTAGGGTGTTCTAAGATATCGATTGCTTCTCTATGTTTTGTTGGAAAAATACGGTACACTTTTGTCATGACGGTTGTTTTGTCAAATAAAATGCTATGCCCTGTTTCGACATGATGCTCAGCTAGTGCTGATTGCGTGAAATGTTTTAGCCTGTCTTTATTCTCATATTCCTTTACACGTTGGCTCACCGCTCTCACGGTTTCTCCAATATACGACTTTGCCACAAGAGCAAGGGATTTTATATACTCCCGGATGTGTTGACTTGTTTTTTTTTAGTGTATTTTCTTATTGCTTTATCAATTTGTTTGTTTGTGTAATCGTTTTGTATTAGAATTTTTTTAACGTTTTGTGATTCCTTTTGTAAGTTATCTTTATCTGTTAAGGAGAGAGCTCTGTATACAAGGGAGTTGGTGACCGCTTGCTTTTGAGATGAGTGGTGGTGGGAGGAGGCATATAGGTATCTGTTTGCATGGGTGGTTTTCTGTAAACTTCATGTCCTAATGTGTTAGTAGATCTTTTATAAACTAGTACCTCCAAGAAAGGCAATTTTCCGTTTTGTTCACTTTTCACGGTGAACTGGATATTAGAGTGTGAACGATTGATGAAATCCGAGAACTTGTGTACTTCATCTACACGTGAGATTGGACATACCATTGCTGCTCCTGTGGTTTGTTCGTAGAATTAGTTATTGAAAGAGAAGTAAGTATTATTGATACAGTGTTCTATCAAATCTGCTGCATCTTTCTGATAAAGTCGAAAGAGTTTTGGACCTGTGTGATAGTGTTTCCTTTGAAAAGATTCAGTTCTTTGGCGAGGAAGCGTGCTAGGTTGTAAGTTGGTGAGTTTAGTGCGCTGATGGTCGGCCTGAGTGGAAGGTTTTTTTGTAGATTTTTGGGAGTCCGTAAAGTTTGGGAGAGATGGGAATAGTAGGTGCTAATTTAGATTTTGTTGTGTTGCCTTTCTCTGTGGGTAATATTATGATGTATTTATGCTGATTTAGTTCTTTAATTGTTGTTTCTTCTTGTTTTGTTAAGTTTAAGGAGGGAAGTTGGTCTTGGCGTACGATATTGGCCTTCTTACGCCGTATGTCATTGGCTTTTTCGGGTGGAAGGGTATATGTTGTGGATTCCAAATTACTGTTCATTTCTTCTTTCTGGATTTTGGAGGGAGCTACTGCAAAGTTATGTCCTTTAGATAAGGCTGAAATCATTTCACTGCTGAGAGGATGTTTAGAGATGCTTTTACTGTATTAGTGGTGTGTGCCTCACTGGAAGTAATTTATCAAATTGTATTGTTTGTACTAGTTAACAAAAGATCTGATAACACATTAGGGCATGAAGTTTATAGAAAACCCACCCATACAAACAGGTAACTATATGCTTCCTCTCACCACCAATCATCTCAAAAGCAATCGGTCATCAACTCCCTTGTATACAGATTTGTCTCCATAACAGATGAAGATAACTGACGAAAGGAATTACAAAACGTTAAACAAATCCAAATATAAAACGATTACACAAACAAACAAATTTATAAAGCACTAAGAAAATACACTAAAAAAAAAAGTCAACACAACCTACTAAAGAAAGAAAGAGAAAAACGACTAGCATCCTACCCTACATTCAAGGTACAACGGAACAAATAGGAGGAATTCTCAACAAACACAACATCCAAACCATATTTGAACCACTTGCGAAAATAGGACAAATTGTAAACAACCCTAAAGATAAAAAAGTACTTCTCAGTGAGCCAACTTGGAAAGGAACATGAGAGTAAAGTCGGGATAAAACATTTGACGCAGTCAGCACTAGCTGAATATCATATCGAAACAGGACATAGCATTTTATTTGAAAAAACAACCATCATCGCAAATACGTACAATTTTTTCCAAGAAAACATAGAGAAACAATCAAAATCCTAAAACACCCTAATAACATCAATAGGAACAATGGACATAATACAAACCCGATTTGGCTTTCCGTCCTCCCGGGTTTTTAAAAAAAGACTTGATTGACCAATCAAGTTCGACCAGTCCCCACTGTGGGGCGCTCTGGCCAATCACAGGCATTGTAGAGAGCATATATAAGAACAACATAAACTGAAACTTCCGTTTCAGGTCAGCCCTGAAGAAGTGAACTGCTATGTTCGCGAAACCTAGGAAAGATTCGTAGTTTTGCACACGATTGAAACCCGAAAACCCTTATTTAAATTAGCAATAATAATAATAATAATAATAATAATAATAGCCTCGGTGGCTCAGTTGGTTAGGCGCTCGGACTACTTCACGTTAGAGGTCCAAGGTTCGATCACTGAGCCAGAGGTTCTGGTGTTTCGGATCCCACCTTAAGCTATTGGTCCCCATCATGCACTTGACTGCAACCCAGCCCGTGAATGATGGGGTAAAAGCGAGGCTTTGCCCAATATGGCAAATTCGTTACAATGCTCTTTTTAGATCACTTGATTACATTGCAAAAATCCGCTTGTGACTGATAATGTATACCAATACAGCCCCGTGCAGACTATTACAAAAATAATAAAAATCCAACTCCAGCAAAGATGCCTTCGACTTTGAGAGATGCCGCCTTTGTGGAGATCCCAATGAGAACATCGAGCACATCATTGATGGCTGTACGATGCTTACCTCGCAAGAATACACGCGCAGACATAATGATATTTCTGGGATCATTCACCAACAAATTGCCCTGAATACTGGTTTACTAGAGAGATTTGAGCCTTTCTACAAATATAGCGTAGTTAAAGTACTAGAGAACGAACACCATCCCCTTTACTGGGACAGGACTATTCTAATTGACCACCTAGTCAGGCACAATCGCCCAGATGTACTCTGGTTAGATATACGTGTTCAACACGTGAGGATAATATATATAAGCGTTCCCCATAATAATAATATTAGGCTCCCACATATTGAGAAGATCCAAAAATATTGGGAGCTGAAGCAGGAGATCCTGACCGTGTGTAGGGTGAACAAGGTCACCATCCACCCGGTCGTGATTTCCTCCACTGGGAACGTCCATGCGAGATGCGTACATATCTTGGAAGAGCTGGGAGCTCGAAATTCGCTACATCTCATTCAGAAGGCAGTGAACAATGATAGTGGATCCCTATAGATGGGCTCTCCAGTATGAATGTTAGATCCATATAGGGCTCTCCAGGATGAATGTTGGAACCCTATATGGCTCTCCAGTACGATTGTTGGATCCTTGTAGACGGGCTCTCCAGTGTGTATACTCGTGAATTATGACGAATGCGTAAGCAGAATATAGACTTTCGAAACAACGACTGATACCAACGAATCTACTAATCACTTGCCGCATTTCGCAACCGTGTTTACTACCGAAGTACTAGGTCATGAGTATTTGTGGGTGGAAGGTGGGCCAAAATAATAATGATATGGTGACCCATTGCCCGAGAGCTCCAGCTCTTGCACTCAGCCACGTGCTTGTGCAACAAGTTATGCCGCTACGTCACCAGTATCACGTAGTGCCACCCACAATAGGCCTCTCTTGGATAGAGGCCATTGTTCAGTTAGGAGTGTCAATAGGAACGAACGACGCGTCGAGGATACATGCTAAGGCTACATGAACGTTGGGTCAATATGCACTCAGAGTATGCTCATACAACGCCTCATTATTTAAGAGATCAGTTGCTCCTTTTACGCCAAAAGTGATATGAAACTCTTTATCAGCAACAAGAAGAACAACATCCTCCAGCGAACATACCACCTATTCCAGAAAGACCACCTGTGCAGATAGCCGATAATGCCAACATGAGAACTAGGAGATCAAACTTCCACCAAAAAGTCTCTCAGGACGAACAAGTTAGTTGAAGCTAATACTGCTGTCCCCGATTTGCTCCCTGAAGATGTTTATCTCTAAACTCTGAACTCTGTAGATTACGAAAAGCCGGTCTCCCTGCTTGGCGCAAGAAATAAGAGCTCCTTCAACAGTCAAAGAGTGCCTTGAACGGAGGGTAAGCAAGTACATGGAGATTTGGAGCATCGAGAGAACGGGTGAAGTCAGTGGTTTAGAAAACATTTAATATTAAGGTTAGTTTATCAGACTACCTTACAGTGTTGGTGGGACCTGTTGGCCCACAATCGATGGTCAATCTCTTCGGTTTTCCCCGAGAACAGGTTGAAAAAAGGTGTCGCATAGATGGCGTCAGGATGATCCTAGCTGGTCTCGGCGGCGATAGAAAACGGCGTTGTCGTTTGGAGAACGTGAGGGGTTGGAGAACTAATTTGCCTCAAGCGGAATGTGGTGTAGGTAACACGAGACGGACTTGCGAGGACGAGGTTTTGGATATTACAACCAGGAAGTGGTACTCTCGCCACTCCTGGTCCTAGGCCCGCAAGGTCGTACGGTAGCGGGGTGCTTGTAACTTTGTTACAGTTTTCAACGCCTGGGCCAGATAAAATCAACGACGTTTCGAGGAGAAAGTTCATTTCTTCAAACGAACATCTGCCTCGTATGTTTACTACTTTCTTAAACGGTCAACAGCCCATCCAGCAGTGGTTGGTGGAAGGACGCACGGTACTGATCCCTAAGACCGGAGATTTATCAAGTTTAAAGAACCAGAGGCCCGTCGCTTGTTTGGACACAAGCTGCAAGCTATTTACTGGCATCCTCAAAGAGAAGATATCAACATCTATCGAGCCGGTATGGAGGGCAATAGTTGAACAACGTGGATGCAAGAGAGGGCTGGCAGATTGCAGGGAGATCTTGCTAATAAACCGGTGTATTACCCAGGACTCGATCAGGTCTTCCAAGGAGACTCTCTCAGTCCGATACTTTTCTGCATCTCCCTCTTGCCTCTCTCTGTTGTGCTACGAGGGATTAGCTCTATACCTATGTGGCCCACCGAATAGAAGAGAAAATAAGATCAACCACCTCTTATATATGGACTACATCATCGCGTGGCGATCAGGATGTTCAACTGATGGGTGGAAATACTATTCAACATCTTGGTAATGGAAAGACATATTCAATACCACAAGTGGAAATCCAAGATGTGCTTGTGGCCCTTCAAAAAAGGTATCGCAAAATTCTCAGACAAATGTGGGCTTCCGAATTATCTGGGAAGAATAAGATGCAGGAGACCAATATGCTGTCTGTTTCTATACTGCTGTACACGGTCGGTGCAATAAAATGGAACGTCGATGAGTTGAAGCAAATTGACCGAAGTACACGCAAAATGAAGATAATCCATTGAAGTCCTCATCCTACATCTTTCGTACCTCGCATATACCTCCCTCGAGATAAAGGGGGTAGAGGTTTGTTGGGCTCAGAGTGTCTTCATCAAAGAATGGTTCTGGCTACAGACTGCTCAGTTCTATATAACACAGATACTCTTATGTGACTCATGATCAACATGAAGTCGTCATTGTTGTGGCGTTTCTATACACATCAGGAGCACATATACGCACAAGCGTGTGCATTTTGCGTTGGCAATGTGTTTTCAGAAGATAGTCGAATACCTAAATCCGAAGGCAGACTTTATGTTCAAAGGTACTACGTATATGTCGCCTGAAAAACTAGATGCTCAAAATCCATCTGAATTTCAACCGATAGCCTATCTTCCAACAATTTATAAATGCCGTACATCTATCATTGCAGATAAGGTATATTCTTATTGCGACAAGAATGACATCCTTACAGAAGATCAAAAAGGATGTTGTGAAAACTCGCGTGGCAGTAAAGATCTAGTCACTATAGACGATGTTGCTATAGCACAAGCACGTAAACATCAAAGAAACCTGCACGTGGCATACGTTGTCTAGAAGGAAGCATTTCCTTTCGTACTACATGACTATTTGCTTGAAGTCCTAAAAAATTTTTATATCTGCCCACGCATCATTAACTTTCTAAGTCTTTGGGCTACTCGGGGTACCAGAATCAAGTAACAGCTGCCTTCACTACAAGACTCAGATTGGTTCTGAAGAGTTCTCGCAACTCGGCAAACAAGATCAGGGCAATCAACATCCATGTCATTCCTGTCCTAAGGTACTACTTTGGGCTCATCAAATGATCAAATACCGACCTTGAAAGGTTAAACAGAACCATCCGCCTTGAAATGACGAAGAACCGAATGCACCATAGTAATTCGGTGATTGAAAGGGTAATTCTACCACGTTATGGATGTCAAGCAACTGTGCAACTCGAAGTTTATACAGTTGCGAGATTGTTTTAGCAGCAAGCGAGATGTTGCACTTCACAACACCATCTGCAAAGCGGATCTTGATGAAGCGCCCTCGAATTTGTCCTCAGAGGAGGCCTTGAATATCAGGGCAAAAACCATTGGGAATGAAAAGTGCAATAAAGACAAATAGCCATCCACTCCGGGCACCCCAAAACGTTGGATCAAGATGAGGTGGATAGTGTGGCATAAAATATTTGTCGGAAAAAGGGCGGGGTTTCCAGCGCCAGAAATTATCGCACACCCGTGTTACATCAAGACGTGGTTGACCGGTGCCGATTATTTGAAGATACCAACGAATTTATTGAGCACATACTATCTATCCAGACGGATCATTATATCCGAGCCAATCGACCCGACATCGCCAAATGAGTGAAAGAAGGTGGAAGAGTCTACATTATCAACATTTCTGGTCTACTTAACCGAAATTTGCAGGCAACCTATACAACCAAGATTCATAAGTATAGCAGGCTAAGAGATGAAATGAAGACAATATAGAGGAATGTGAAAAATGTATCTATTCATCTTGGTGTGATTTCTGCTACAGGTAATGTCCACGCAAGATGCGCTGAACATTTTGAGCATTTAGGAGTCAGTACGGTACTGGCAGCAGATCAGGATGCAGTTTTGTTAAATACCTTTCGCATTGTAAGAAACTTCCTAGACCATCGGGAAGCAAGCGGCTAAAAACATATGGAGTGGCAGGTGGTAGCTCTAAGAAAGCATCTGGAGGCAACTGCTGTCACCTTCAACGCTCGCGGCCGCTGTGTAAGTATAACAGCGGTAAAAGACGAACTTGAAACTAGACCATGCTCCTAATTTTGTACCTACAATATCATCGCAAAGGATTGCAAGCATCGTATTAAATTAATTTATAACATCCTCATCTCATCAGGCACTTGACTTAGTCCGTTGCTGATCATGAACGACAGGATTGTTCGAAGAATTGGACCTATGTGGGAAGGGTGGCCACTTATCTCACGTTCTTGAGACGTGACCATAGTTTTGCTTTATCGCGGTTCCACTAGGAGCCAGTAGACCTATTTTTTCTAATATATATATATATATATATATATATATATATATATATATATATATAATTAGTTAGATTAGAAATGGTGTTAAAGCGATGTTGTTTGTCTGAGTAAAATAAGTTTATATAAATAATACATGTAGATGGTAAAAAGAAACTGACATACTTCAGACCAAAAGTAGATTTTGATATTATAAATCCTTTATTTCTGCCAACGTTTCGAAAACTTTGTCGTTTTCCTCTTCAGGACGTTAAATTTCAAAATTCGTCAAATATTCGTCAATTACTTATAAAAAAATCATCTTCCTCCTCACATCTCTTTAAGGAGCTTCATGTTTGGTAAGAAATTTTGTTTAAATTTTGAAAAATTTAAATTTATTTACAAAAATTGATAAATTGATACTGTTAGAAACATTTTAATAATAACATTGACTTAGTTAAAGAGCCAAAAACTCCCCAACGGTTTTGCTCCATTTTTGCAAAAATTGCCAAGTTTTAAATACGGTTACAAATAATCGAACGCGCAGGGTTCCTGACAATCGGGACATACAACAATGCCGGCTACAATATAATTCGGGGAGCCAATTAAGATGGAGACAGTACGATGGACCGGCAACGTCTAAATGGTTTTGAATGGACAGATCGACTGTGTGACGACCTTCTAGAGTGCCATGATACAAGCAGAGCCCCTGAGCGACAAGGTGACGTGGCGCAGCTCCATGGTCTGTGTTGCGAGAAACACTAAGAGCTCTTGTAATTTTCGCAACAACTGCTGCGAAACCGTGCCGAACATCTCCTGCGAAGGTGCTGTATACGTGTAGCACCAACTCCACCGCAGCCAGAATCAGCTGGCAGCGGAGAAAGAGAGGCAACACTAACTATTAGACAAACCGTGAGCAGGCATCCAGTAGAGAAAGAGCAATGCTTCAAGATAAGAAGAAACACAAGCGTCCATCTTTCTCTTAAGACTAAAAATCAGGCTCAAGTGGATAACGCGTTTCATGAATATTTTTGCGAAGATACCGAGCTCTGGACCGTATATTGTGATGTGTATGATGCAGCGAGAACTGTGACGGATAAAGTCGTAAAACAAAACCAACGACTGATCAGAAGACCAAAAGGCGTATGCATCAAATCAGCACAAAGATAGGCTGAGTACGGGTACTATCTGTCTAATTGTATGCATACGACATCTACATAAGCATATCTCCGAGCAAGCAGCTCCGGTTTTTCGATAAAATGTTTATATTTTGTCTAATAATCAAAAAACGTGAGAACAATAACAGTGACGCTCAGTGTTAGCTGTCCATGCATTTCCCCGGCGTGCCTGTTCACCCTCGCCAAACTCCAGTCTGCATACACCCCGGAGCGAGGTGAATTATTACCTTTAGGTAATATACAACTTATGTGCATTTACGATTCTGTTTTCTACCAAATTCACGCTAAAGACGGTATTTTTTGGAATTTTTTCCACATGAATAATTTTAGTGCAAAAGTAAAGAGTTTCTAAGTATTTTTTTCAACTCTTACTTGGTTAAACAATTATTATTTATTTAAACAGTTGTTTTGCCCTGTAAGTCGTAAGAATTGTGAGAGGTTATTTTCTGGAATGAACGACATAATTAACATATTTATAGAGTGATATATTTTCTTCAGGATATTTAGTACTTTTTAAAACTTCTTTCATTTGTTTAAACAATTTTTTCCCGTAAATCGTAAAAGAATATTATTTTCTGCAGTTAATGTCACAATTAACGAATGTCAAAAGTAGTTTTTTTGGTTTGAGATACTTAGCAAGTCAGTACTGGGTTCTGCATTTTGAGGCCGCACGGTGGAATATTTTTGTCTAGTATCTTGCGTACGTCATTTACATAATCATATCTGAAGCACACAGATTTGGAATTATTTAAACAATTCTCATTTGTTTAAACATTTTGTCTCTTTGGAATCGTTATAAGTTATTATTTTCGGAAGTTAATGTCACAATTAACGAATGTTGATAGTCACATGAAAAAAATGACACAATTAACGAATTCAATTTTTTTGCAAATTTTCATTTGTTCAAACAATTTACATCCCTATAAATCGTGAAAAGTTATTTTTGCTGCAATTAATGATACAATTCACGAATGTAAAGATTAATATGTTTTTGTTTAAAATTTTTAGCAATTATGTAAACAATTAATAATCACTTACTTGCGCCTTTTGATAGGGAAGTCGAAGAAAAGTTTAGTTCTTTCAAATCTCTTATACTCTGACGCTTATTATTTAGTATTTTCTCATCGCAGAACGTACATCCTATGCTAGTCAAAGAATTAAATGACATTGCTCTAAAAAATGTATAGTACTTTTTTCTCTTATTACAATTACTTCTCTGTTCTGTTTTATTTATTTAAATACGGCCACAATAAATGAATACGTACTTAAAGGATATACATCAGTGCTCTTCATTTGAAGTGTCTTACACAAGATGATGCAATTTCTAATTCTTGCTTTTACAATAGTTTAATTCTCAAAATATTAAATTACAATATATTCTATGTTTTTCATTAACAATTGCAAATTCTCAAATTTTGAACGGTGACCGTGAGGCCTTTCATTTCTTTTTTGTGAATAACGAGCACGATTAAATATTGTATGATTAATGAACATTCATGCGAAATATTCACTCGTGCAATATAAATTTGTGGGAAGCCAAAAGTCCGAGATGTGAAGGTATATATTTCTCGACTCGTTCATTACAATAATTCCACCGTAGCTGTTTTCGACGCACAATTTTCTAATATTCCCGGTAAACCATATTATAAAGTCGTAGCTTCAGTTTCTCGAGCGAAATTTCTATTTGAGGTGAAGTAAGGGTACTTACTTACTTTTCCAGGTTTCACATTCTTGTAATTTTAAAAATAAATTGATTCTGCTAATTGAAATTATATTAATCCATGATTTCACAATGTCAGTTTTTCTAACCGGCCGTTATCTCTTACTAATGAAAAATTCATCATCGTTACGGGAATCAGAATGAGAAATCGGTTCTGAATTTTGAGGGCGTACGGTTGAATATTTTTGTATACTTTTTTACATACGCCATTGTGTAATAATCAAAAACGGAAGAACAGTAGCACTAACACGCAGTGTTAGCTGTCTATGCATTTTCCCTGCATATAATCCCGACTATGCTTGCTCCGGGATATGATTATGTAGATATTGTATGCAAAAAAATAGACAAAAATATTCAACCGTGCCGCCTCAAAATGAAAAACCGAGTACTGAATTGCTGAATTTGGTAGAAAACTGCAGTATAAATGCACAGAAGTTGTATATTACATAAAAATTTACATTATTACGGCAAATATTAACCAATTTTCATGTATCTTTTTTTCACTTCCTTGCAATTTCATAAATCAATTGATTCTGCTGATTAAAATTAAATTAATCCATGATTTCATCATGTCAATTTTTGTAACCGGTCGTGATCTCATAACAGTGCAAGGTTTTATTCGTTCCGGATAATTCGACTTGATAGATGTGGGACATGGCGCAGCATATCTTTAGTGCGATGAAGTCTTCCCTTTGAACAAATTCGCCTCCCTTGGTGAATCAACAGCTGTACAAAAAATTCGCTTTCTATGGCGAAACAACCACATGTGCAAACCCCGCCAGGTGTAAATAACCCCTGTGGAAAATTCATCATCTCTGGCGAATAAATTTCCTACGCTCAATCAGGCCTCTGCGTGACATCGATATCCTGTGGCAAGTCATTGCCTTGTGTCGGAGTTTCCCTCCTCGACGAATCAAACCCCTTACCAAGGCGAACCCATTTTCGCCCCACCAAAGTCGAATTTTCGTTCACAGGGCAGCCCCGTAACTGCTCGGAAAATTAGGCTCATCGCCATCTCAGTGGGCATACCCTCTACTAAGCTCCATCACTTTGATTACTTTTTTATTAAATAAGTTCCCTTTCTCTTTAATTAGTGAGTCAACCTCAGCCCACAGGTTGTCCTAAGATGGGGAAAAAGAGATTAATTTTAAAATCTAAGATGGGGTCGTCATATTACATTGCTATTTAATCATTAAAATACGATCAATGTTGCTGATTAAATTGAAAAATCATAGCAATCTTGTTTTTATGCTTGTATAGAGCAATTCCATGTCAAATCATTTGAAGAATTTCATCCTTTGTTTGTAATTTTGATGAAAATTCTAGTATCAATTCTCTTAGGTGTTGATTAAGAATCCTAAAATAATTTTTGAAAACTTCGAAAAACTTGGGAGACATTCGAAAATGAAAATGTTGTTCCTTTTTTAACTTTTATAACATTGGTGATTTTAATGATATTAAGATTTTTTTAATTATTCAAATTAAGACCTTACTTTCCGAGGTATAGTTAAAAATATATACCGAGACGATGCACACGATGTGAAAAACCATGTAAAGAATACACGAATATTATACTCGTCTGCACGAACCTCAGAATTCAGACTCTCGGGCGCTGGGCACGCCATGTCACGGCATACGTTCTTAATTATTTCTGGAAAACTATAAGAGATTCCATTTTCATATCTACAGGGCTTTTGGATGACATTGTAAGCTATTTATAAAAAAAAATTTTAATGAAAGATGTTGTTTTTCAAAAAGAGAAGGGATACTAGAAGTTACATCAAAATTACTGACAATAGATGAAATTCTTCAGAAGGGTTGCCATAGAATTGCTCAATATTGTTATCAATTGGCATTGCACTGCTTCTTTTCTCCTTGCGTGTAGACCTAATAGGCCAGGCAACGAAGAACCAAAAAATACAGGTAAAGAAAATGATTAGTAACAAGCTAAAAATTGATCTGAACCCGTCCTGATAGGCTGTTAATGAATCTGTGAACATTTGATATTGATCTAATAATGGATAAACAATTTATATTAAAAAATGGTGGCGATTATCAGTTTTTCTAGTTTGTATCTGAAATGGCTCATTTTAGCACAATTGAGGTTCTGTAGAAAAATGTACAGAATTCTTTCCTCTATAAAAAAGGTTATTCTCTTTTTTACATAAAAACAATATTTTGCTTAGAAAATAGGAAAATTTATTCATTTTTTGTGGTTTTCCTTTGTACACGTCTTAGCTACAGTTATCCAGAAAAGAAGACCAAAATGCAGATTTGATGATGATTGAGGGCTATACCTTGCGCAGTATACGCGAAATTGCAAGACGTCTATATTTTATTAAATATTGCTAACAAAAACCGCACTATGTTTCACATTACTTTTGGCATAGTAAGCGTTTTAGATTTTCGTAGGTACTAACAATGTTTTCATGGCGTGAGGCAAAAAAAGTAACCCCTTTTAATGTGACATCTTTATTGTAAATAAATTCAATTAGGTAATTTAATTCTTGCACTTATTTAGGAAAAGTCAAGTAATACAGGAAAAGGGGGAACAAAAATTTTAATATATATGTTAGACTTTCAAACACTAATTCGGTAAACGGAATTGAATAAAAATCAAATTTTTTTAAACACTATGCACCGATGGTATCTAATAAATGAAAAGAAAGGTTCTAGAGTGGCCAAAAATTTAAACTTTTCGTATTTGCAATCCGAGATTAAGCGTATGCGAAGAAATTTTTTATTCGGATAAATATTAATCGAGGGAAAGGGGGTGAAAAGTTTGGGATTTTCGTGGATATCGTAAATTTAAGTGATTTTTAACTCTTCTAATGGCGATAGCAAAATTACTTTCGGTTTAGTTCCGATAGGCTTTTTCACGCCCTTTGCACTAGTCATAAGCATTTTTTGAAAAAATAAATATTCGATCCTCAAAACTGAGATTCAAAAGCAAATTTGACTTTCTTGTACAAAAGACATGTTTGTTCTTTTTTTTAATCCCAAAGGAAGCTTAGGTCTTTCCCTTAGAAAATTTTGAGGGTAAAAAGTAAGATTTTCATTCTTTATTAATTAGAATAAGCGATGAGTGATTTTTGAGAATATACCATCTGTTTTGGCGATTTGTAACTGTTTAAAGGGTGATAAGAAATTTTTGTTTAGTATTGAGTACGGCCACGGAAACAGCCTGGCGCCATCTGTTGCGTTAAAGTGGCAATTCCTTAGGGATGAATTCCACTTGTTTACATGCGATTGAAAATAAATAAATTTATAATGAAAAAAAGAGTTTAACTATCAGATAACGAAAGTGTCTGTAGGCAAACTGATAAAATCTAAATTTAGGGGGAAAAAAAATTTTGCTCTAGTTTATTAAACGGTTTGTTTGGAGTTGGTTTTTGAATTTCTCTGTCTATGACGGATCTTGTATCGGATTACAAATATCACATAAAGTATATCGGTATTCTTGTTTTTCGAAAAAGGTATCAGTGTTACGAACGAGTGAGTTGAACGAGTGCTCTTTTTTGTTCTTTTTTCCCTCGTTTGTCGGAGGTACCAAACCAACACGCTATTCCAGAAGGGAATAGCGCATCTTTATTTTTAAGTGGTGTTCGATTTTATTACCTACTCCCGGACTGGGAGCCCTAACCCTTGTAGTCCTGAAATTTTTCAGGGTCTTTAAATAATTCGGAATTCCTTTCTTTTAATAATTGAACAGGTAAAAAGAGTTTATTCAGCGAAATCCGAAAATTATAAAAAAATTGTACAGTATAATTCTTAAATTATCGCAACATCCCTTCGGTAGCGAAGAAGAGATGGCGGGCAAGCAAAGTGATCCCGGACTTTATTTACTGGCGAAACATAATTATAACCACGTCAATTCCCGGAAAAAGGAGAGAGAGAGGGACGAGTGGAGAGCGGAAACAAGGCAATTGCCGGCCACTCGCCACTTCCACTTACACTCGCGCGACACGATCGCGATCCGTCGTGATCGAAACACACTGATTGGGAAACCGTGGTTTTCTAGTTCTTTTCACACACTGCACCTTGCTGATCTCCATTTCCCGTCAACCAGCGTAATTCACAATTTTTACGTCTCGAAGAGACTTCTTCGAGAAGAGCCGCGCGAAGCTAAAGCCAGACGGGCAGGGCGAATTCTAGGTGCTAGACCTAGACCGCGTCTTAATTGCTTCCTCGAGAAGCGACGAACGACTGCCTCGAGGTGACAGGTAAGATGCACCTCGTAGGCCATGGTGTGGAGATTTGGGTAGGGTTTAAGAATAAGCAATTTTGCAGGGCACGTGCAGTGTGCTCTGTTGCTATGCCGGAAATTTGGATGTGAAATAAATTTATATATTGAATCATCAACAACAATCCCTGACTCCAATGATGTTTTTAAATCCACTGTCCAGGTCAGCTAAGGATAATTGTAGTGTCAGATTTTAACGCCCATGAAAAGGTGATGTTTTAGTTGTACAATTATCGATAACTGACGACTGAATAGTTCAAGTTCGTTATCCCTGAAACTATTGGGATCGTACAAATTGATCAGTATTTCTAATCACTTACTTCCTGTTAGGAAATAAGGATTATGATCACTTATTATAGAAATAATATATATATAGTTAGGATAAAAATGTGAAGTTAATTTTGAAGGTGTCATATTTCTTGGCCAAATTCTGATTAGCTTTTTGACAGATGTTTTATTAGTGAATCTATATGACTAATTTGTTCATTAAAAATGTTTAACAACCAATTGTCCGTTGTGAAAATTAGTTTTTTTCTTAAACTGAACCTTTCAAGAGTTTCAGGGAATCGAATTCACTATATTGCTAGACAGTGGGGAACAGGGTTGAGAGTTCTTACCACAGGGGCTGAAATATGCCTCGGAGATAAGCGTCAATCAGTCGATCCATAAGGGTGGTCGCTGGGATTGCTATTAATTATCCACTGTGCGATTTTTATGCAATCGGGTCAATAATTTTAATTTCGGTATTTTGAGGAATTTTATGATTTCTTTACGCTTTGGAAAAATTGAGTTTATCAATAAACAATATTTGGAGTGGGACGATGGTCGTGGGGGGTTAAGGCATAGGCTTTGGATCCACTCCGTCGGCTTGCGGGTTCGATTCCCGCCTCGCACTCTGGAAGAGCCTCGGTGGCCCATGCGGTGAACACTTGCCTAGAAAGGGAGTTGTTCATCTCCGGAGAGTCGTGGGACCGGTACCTCTAGAGAAAAAGGTTCTCTAAGTACTTACGGCTGTTGCTCTTGGTGGTTCGGAACCCACCTCAAACTGTAGGTCCCCTCCCACCACCAAGTAAGTGTGTGGGGGGCGGGGGTGTGATGGAATAGGGAAGAGATACAAGAACAATGTAAATCCTTAGAGGACACATTAGAAGCTTCCATTCCATTCCAATAAACAATATTTTTAATCAACATTTTATAGTCGCGTGCGTATTCAGGGGTATTAGGGAAGTATGCAACAATATGTATATTGCAGGTGCTGTCTGAAGTTTCAGCAATTTGTGGCTTTGGTCAATGAGCAAGTATCAGCACCGCAGGAAAAATTAGAGGTCGTTGGCAGAGAAGGCGTAATCATTATCCGCCTCCGTCCGTCTCATTGCACTCCTCTGCCCGCGGGGGTCTGTTTAGGTGTGGCAAAGACCACGGCGACAATCTCATACCACCTCTCTCTCCCTGTCCAGTGTATGTATGTATACCATTAAGCCATTTCCCTTTATTCGGGGTAGACGTGACTCTACCCGATTCGGGTAGTGTTTCCAGGTGGATATTTTCCTGTAGTGAATAACTACAAGTGTGGGCTCACCACACCCACGACATGCCAACAGCACGTAGTTAGTAGTATTCCCGGACGGTCACCCATCCAAGTACTAACCACGCCCAACACTGCTTAACTTCAGTGAATAGGACATCCACCTCGGGCACCATACTTCTTAACTGATCTGGTACGCGGATACAATTGAGCCTAGCAATAACGACTTTCAGTTTTCCGGCTTCATGGGGTCTACCGTAACAAACCCGCCCTGGAATTACCAACAGCCGTCCCTGGATGTTTATGGTGTCCGAGATGATTGTTCCATTCTGGCTCGCTGAATTATTTAGTTTGACTAATCAGTACTCACCTTCTATGCGCAAGACATCGGGTTACACATGCGTAGACCACTAGGAGTTCCGCTGTTGATGTTGCTGATTGGGGTACTGGGGATCCTTGACGTCGCAACCTTGGGAGAACGAGTTAGGATTAGGCAGGCTGTAGTGTCTGCGCAGGCATCCTGATTGGTGGAGATGGGGTGAACCTTTTTGTTACAAGATCTTCCACTGCCGACGACGGTGTTGTTGTCAATATTGCTAGTGTTGTTTCCAGTGGTCTGGAGGCTCCTTCTGAAAGATTAGCGTGATCTAATGGTATTTTATTCATACTGATTACATGTGAGCGTGAGTCTGAATTAACTGCCAAAGTTTCTTGTCGTCAACAGCAGGTCCAATGGGTGATCCATAATCCTAATACTTTGGCATGACAAATGTACACGACCATGATGAGTGCTAATATTCCCAATCCTGCGTAGGTTCCATGTATTAAATGGGATTGAGTTGTCCTCTCTTTTCTCTGCATGTTAAATTCATATGTTTGTTGTTCTAGCTGCTCCAGGGTCTTCTCGCCTTCTTGGAACGAATTTGGATGTAAATCTTCAAGTCTAACTTGGGCTGGCGGGGGTGCTGGCAAGGCCAATGGTTCGATATCTCGCAATTTAGTAGAAAGCCTGACCTAGTCTAGATGTATTGACGTTTCGTACAGGGTTATTTTGGTACCTGTTGCTGGTTCCAATCCAACTAATGACACTTGGGAGGTTCGCAGCGTACAGCCTGGAGAGATTCTGATCAGTCCTAATCCAGACAGTTCGTCGCCCTAAAGTTATAGTACGCCATGTCCCTGAACTGTGAAACTGGAAAAATGAGGTTCAAAGTTTGACCATTATATACCCTAGAAAAACGTTGTCAAATGTCAAAATAAGTTTATCGGACAAAAATAATGCATGATCAAGAACATATTAGCACAAATTTTCATACTATTATGAATGTATTTGAGCTGATGTGGAAAATTGGTTCTGGACATGGCGTAATATGGGATTCAAAAAATTTCATTTTTTCTCAGAATTTTAGTACGTCTTGTCCACAACATATTTCCGAATCAACCATTTATAATGCAATTCCTAAGTAAAAAGTTTAACAGAATGGTAACTTACATTATTCGGTTGTATTCAACGGCCATACCACGCTGAAAAAACCAGTTCTCGTTAGATCACTGAAGTTAAGCTGTGTTGGGCGCGGTTAGTACTTGAATGGGTGACCGTTCGGGAATACTACTAATTGCGTGCTGTTGACGTCGTGGGTGTGGTGAGCCCACACTTGTAGTTATTCACTACAAGAAACTATCCACCTAGAAACACTACCCGAATCGGGTGGTGTCACGCCTACCCCGAAAGGGAAATGGCTTAATGGTATACATACATACATTACATACCTCGAATGAAACGAGTTATTCGCAAATCATTGACTTTTGCGTAATATTCCGATGGTTATTTTTAAGTTTGAATATATTTTTGAAAATTGTTATTTCTCAAATTGAATTTAGGTTATCCGTATAAAATATCCACTACGAAGTTTGGCATTTTTTCACTTATAGCAATGCAAAACATGACATGGCGTAATATAATTCTAACTTTTAATCAAAGTCACTATTTTAATGAATAATTGTAACAGCTGAGGAAATAAATTTCAGGGAAAATGTTACTAAAAAACAAAGTTTAACCCTTACCGACCCTAAAAGTAAAAATATTTCAAAAATTTCAAAAAGTGGACATGGCGTAGCATAACTCTAGGGCGACGAGTTGTAGTGGTCTGGAGGCTCTTTCTGGGCAGATGGGCTCTGTTGCGAGCTCCGCTGGGGTGGATTAAATCCAACCACTAAGAGATGGAATGGTTTTCCAAAAAGGGTGTGATGGTCATAGGATACCTGAATATGGCATAGCTTGAAGGCTGCCATAGTTGGATTGATTAGTAGCTGTAGCTCACAAGTTTTGTGTGAAGACACCTCGTAGATTGAAAATAACCCGGGACAGAGAATGTAGTCCTTGAGAATCTTACACGACTGGTGCTCTTGTTGGGTTAAGAGCATATATGTGTGCTCTGTGTCTTCAACTGCAATGTAGGATGTCGCTGACCGTATGTATGCTCGTCCTGTACCGTTCCTCAGAAGGGGTTGATGGACCGGTAGACGGTGCATCTCATATAAAGTATAGTCGGTTTTTCGAAGCAGTGGGATGTCCATGATGACTTGTAATGTACCATTTTTACCGATGTTAGCAGTAACAGATGTAGTTCACCTCTCCTAGCTGAATGTACGACGGCCAGGATTTGGATCGCAGCTCGAAGATACTCGTCTATACTCATGTCGATGGCATGCAGGATTTTACTAAAGTTTTGAATATAGCTGATGTCAAAAACAACACTTGAAATTTCTTTGAAGTGTTGAACTGAGATTCGCAGTTCATGTTATAGTTGGGTTTGGTGGTCATCTTGGGCCCGTGCGATTTTATATAGTTCCTCTAGTTGTGACCGAACAACATGTGTTTGTTGGCCAACTAGGTGTGAGAGGTTCCCTTGTGCTATATTCAAGTCACTAATATTTTCCTCCATGGCCTGGCCATCGTCGTAGGTCAGTAATCCAGCGACTGGTCCTACTAATCCTCCTAGGAATCCCAGCATTGGAGTGGTTCTTTTGCTTCTCATTCCAGCAGGTAGGCTAAGTGGTGAAGTCTTTGTAGCGTGATAATGCAGTTCATATAGTTCTCGGTTGATGTTAGCCTGCAGTCGGTTGGCTGCTGCTAATTTCGGATTCAAATTATATTCTCCGAGTAGCCGAGTGCATTGAGGGACTAGTGTGGACTTACAATCCTTAGGCAGGTTGTGAATTCGCTCCTGGTAATGGGTAAGCGTATGCTGCAACTTGGCTACGTGCCTCGTGTCACGTATAGTATTATTCTAATTGACAATAAGCAGTATGTGACCAAGAGCTTATCCGCGTGCTTCGTGAATCTTGTACCATCGTCGGCCTCCAGAATTACATTATGATTTTCAGTGATGCCTACGATCGTATAAGGTCCGGTCGCACGTTTATCAAATTTATTTTTCCTTGCATCTTTGAAGATAATGACTTTGTCACCGACCTTTGCATTCAGTGGCCTAGCCTTTTCATCATAGTGTACCTTTGACTTTTCCTTGGCTTTTATCATGTTTTTAACTGCAATTTTTTAAATTTCATTCAGTCTAATTATCAAGTCACGCAGGTAAGATCTGTCAGTCTCTAGTCTTGCCTCTGATGGGAAGGAACTGGGCAGGCGCGCAATTTTTCCGTATATTAGTTCAAACGGGGTGAAGTTGATAGATTCATGTACCAATGTATTGTATGCGAACATTGCGAAGGGTAGCAACCTATCCCAGTCATTGTAATCCTTCGCGTAATGTTTGATATAATCGTTAAGTACGATGTGACTGCGTTCCAGGGAACCGTTAGTTTGTGGGAGGTACCCAGACGTGGTAATCCCCTTGACCCCGAATATTTTTCTTAGCTTGTGCATTAGTCTGCTCACGAAGATTCCTCCTCGATCCGTAAGAATACAACGAGGGGCTCCGTATTGTGCAAACAAGTGCGTGGCAACCGCGTGTGCGATTGTATTTGTTTTAATGTCGGGAACAGGTACGGCTATGCAAAGCTTACTGAAATTATCTTGCATCGTCAGTATGTGCCTGTTACCGCTGGGGGTGGTAGCGAGTTTACCGACAGTATCGAGGGACACTCTGCCAAACACGCTGATCGGGGTATCCGTAATGACCATTGGTTCACGTGTGCGTGCCCTTACGAGTTTATTTTCTAGGCAGCTCTTACAGTTTCTAATATAATCGTTGATCTCATTCCGCATACCCGGCCACGTGTATCGCTCCCGTATCCGTCTGTATGTCTTGGTAACTCTCTTGTGCCCTCCATGTAGGCTATTATGGAATTCAGCAATAATTTCAGGTCTTAGTGCTTCGGGTGGTACTTCCAGCCTGCCGTGACATAGGGTAATGGTAACATTACCACCCCGGAATATGTCGGCTAGCAATTCGGACATCTCATTCTGGGGTAAGATACCCAGCAGATCTCCCGAATTAGCCTTTTGACATGTTCTTTGTTTGTCTCGGTTCAGTGCTGTCTTGAGGCGTTCTAGTCCTAAAATCACATCTTTCCAGTAAATTTCATCAAAGTGATTTCTTTTGACTACAATGGAGTACACTTTGTTCTTCCCAGAAGGTGTAATCAAGACCTGTCCCTTTCGAGGCCTATTTTCCCACAGATCTTGTGGATAAACGCGCTCTGTAGCTAATAGTAGTTCAAAAACGTGATTGATTGGTTCACAGTCTTCCGAAATGAAATGGGCGTAATTGTCTCTACGATATGTGAGGGGTTCAGCCCATTCGTGCCGTATTACGCCTTTGTCTAAGGCGGGCGACGGTGACTTGACCTTTTGCTCTACATCTGATATAGGATCTTCCTTGCCTGAAGAGGAAGAGAGATTGTCTAGATATGGTAGATGTACATTTATTGCGGCTCGTGGTGAGGGGATAATGCCCTGCTTCTTGTGGATAGATCTCAATTGTTTGAGCTGCCGTGGGGGTATAGAGTACTTCTTGCTGTTAACACGTCCATTCTCGGCGATTGATTCCTCTGTTGTTATGACTGTCAGCTGCTGGAGTTGAACTAGCAACGGGTATGTCCTTAAGCCGAACTGTACTTCTCCTGTCCACCCCGGAATTTTTTGTTTCGGGTGGGTTTTCTGTGTCTAACACCGTGTCCTCGGGTTTCGAATCACCCTTCGTATCAAGATGCCTATGAAAAGTCTCTAGAAATGCGTTTACTCTAGCGGGAAGGGGGTCGTCGGCGTCGGTACATGGATCCATGTTTTGCAGGAAGATTAGTAACTCTTGGTCATCCTCTC
The DNA here is from genome assembly GCA_932178445.1 of Andricus quercusramuli. NCBI lineage: Eukaryota > Metazoa > Arthropoda > Insecta > Hymenoptera > Cynipidae > Andricus > Andricus quercusramuli. The sequence continues at coordinate 455,175 of CAKNXH010063008.1, forward strand.
CTTCCGATAGCGCGGTCCGTTCTATTTGAAGGAATACATCTGGAGGGGCTTCGTCAAGTCCCTGTTTGTCCCAAAAATAAGACTGGTGATCTTCCAACGATCGGTCAAATTTGGAGATGGAACGTTGAATCGCTATCTTTTCCATCATAGGTTCGAGTGGTTTTGCTTCTATGCTTTGCCACTCTGGCCGCCATAGCCGTTGTCGCTGTCGTCGCTATCTTCACTGCTCCCGGCAGGGGGACTGACATAAACTATAGGATCTGTATGGCTAGTGGGCCTAGTTGAATCCTGCTCTTTCTGGAATTTACTGGATTCTGGAGCATGATTGTCTAGGGCAGCATTGTCTCTGTTGATGCCTGCTCGTGCCAGATAGTCAGTCATCTCATTGCCCTCTATCCCTTGGTGACCAGGGACGTGGTTCCAGGTCACATCAAGGTTCTCTAGTGCTTTCCTTAGTTCTTCGAACTCTGACCGTTTAACAATAGGCTTGCCATCAGCGGTCTTCCATCCGTTTGTCTTCCAGTTCAGGATCCATTTGGTGTAACTGTCGATAAGGAACTTCGAATCCGTATTTATCCGCTAACTTCTGGTGGTCTTTTTGCAGCATCTTGGAGGTAAGCTTGAGAGGGGGTGTATGGTAGTGGATAGGGATAACCATAGCCTGAAGGGAATGGGTTTGCAACGGGTAAACGGGTGGATATGGAGAGTTGTAGGATGGGTGCGCAGGACTGAAAAAGGTCTATTGAAAAGGTGGAGTTGGACTACCTTGAGTGACGTTTCTCACACTATCCACTTTCTCCGTTCTACGTTGTTTTTTATTTCCGTCCATTTGCCTCGAGTAGGGGCTAGGTGACCTTGTGCGCTCTGGATTGGGTTCTTTATGTCGGGATAAGTGATAGGCGGAGACCGAAGTTGCCTTTACTCTGTCAGCATAGCGTTTTCTTTCCTCAACTTGCAGTGCATGCTCGTAGGCCTCATGTAAATCCTTAGGGTGCGAGTGTCTACGAAGGTGGCCATGTCATCGGGTAGCCCTCGAATGTAGGCGTCCAAGGCACATTCTGTTACCGGTTTCATCATCATCTTCGTGTTATCGTCTGGTGACGTGTATTTCTCGTCTAGAGAGTGTTTTGCTTCACTAAGTAGCCCCAAGGTACGGTCATAATAGTCACTAACCCTCTCCGTTTGCATCATTCGCAAATTGACTATTGATTCAAAGTACCATTGATACTTCTTCGTAGGAGCAAACCGTTTCTTTAGATGGGTAATCAGGTCTTGTATTTTATTAAAAGTTTTATCCCGCTTTCCCTGGCCATACCCTTCAACTTACTAAGGACTAATTTCACAAAGGCGTGTTCAGAGATTTCATTCACGTAAACCGAACCATTTGCTACATCTTGAATAAAGTTTTTCAGGGGGGGGGGGGGATTTTTGTCGTCAAAAGTGGGGATATGGAAAGTGCATTGTTGTAGGGTCATCCCCTCCAATGCAGAAGCCATTGCCGCAATTATGTCCATGTTTGGTAATACGGTGTTTTGATTAGTTATATTGGGGGCTGCACCTCCGAAAAGTGGGGTACTTTGATTTAGTTCGAGGTTTTGATTCGCTGCGCCGTTCAACATTATTTAGCCTTAGTTTAACATGGGCTTTTACGCCCAATAATTGTAGAGAGAGTTCTCGGTCAGTTTTTAAGTGAGCGAAAAACTTTCTCGTAGTGTAAAAATTCTTTTGCGTGTTCAGTGACCGTGATTTTTTTTCAGTGATCCACCGGGTGTCTTACCTCCTACCGAGTGTAAGTAATTGAATCAGTATGGGGGTGGCAAAGGTACACTATGTGAAAAAACCAGGTACTTTAATAGAAAAGATAAGGAACACATTCGGATAACAGTACAATAAATTATCATGCAAAGCTCTTGGTATGTAGTTGGTATGTAGCTCTTGGTGGGTTAGTCATGTAGTTTTACTAGGGTCTCTCTCTCTCCCTCTCGCTCTCTTTCTCTGTCTGCATTTCGAGTTGATTAATTAAATTTTAAATGGCGATAATAATCGACGAAATGTTTTCTAATTTTATTTCAGAAATAAAACTGGAAAAGTATCTGTCGGTTATCTATAAACCTGAATTCATTTGTCTATTTAATTCAATGTCGAATAAATCATTTGCCATCATCAATAAATAATCAATAAATCATTTGCCAATAAATTATCAAAATTATTCGGAAAGTCTCTGTCGATATCTATAAAGCATAATTGATGTTTCTATTTACTTCAAAATCAAATAAATCATTTTAATACATTCAAGTGCTGGCCCTTACTTAGGCTTGCAAGTTGAACCTTTAGGGATTTATGATTAGCTTTTTGACAGATGTTTTATTAGTGAATCTATATGACTAACTTGTTCCTTAAAAATGTTTAACAAACAATTGTCCGTTTTGTAAATTATTATTTTTTTTAATTGAACCTTTTAAGAGTTTCAGGGACTCGATTCACTATATTGCTAGACAGTGGGAAACAGGGTTGAGAGTTCTTACCACAGGGGTTCAAATATGCCTCGGTGATAAGCGTCAATCAGTCGATCCATAAGGGTGGTCGCCGGGATTGCTATTAATTATCCACTGTCCGATTTTTATGCAATCGGGCCAATAATTTTAATTTAGGTATTTTGAAGAATTTTATGAATTCTTTACTCTTTGGAAAAATTGAGTTTATCAATAAACAATATTTGGAGTGGGACGATGGTCGCACCTCCGAGAGCACCGATCATAAGGACAATTACTGGCACCGAATATTTTGGGTACAGTCGTTGCAGCTCTCTTTTAAGGTCTTGATACCTCTCCTCTGTTTCTTTCTCCTTTGCAGTGATGTTGTATTCGGACGGAGCCGAGAATTCGATCACGAATATAGTTCGTTTCTCGAACTCTTGGAGAACAATGTCAGTCCTCCAGTGTGCAACGGAGACTCCTGCCCGAAAATCATAGTTCCAGAAAATTTGGCACTTCTTGTTTCGGACAATTGACTCTATATCCCTTGGAGCGTTCGGCAGGGCGGGGTCGCGACCAATACCGTAAGAGCGACAAAGATGGTAATAAAGTACTCTTAGTGCCGCATTATGTCTATAGATGTACTTCGTTCCTACGTGGGTCGGACAACCCGATAGTATGTGTTCTAGGTACTCAGCGTGTGCATGACACGCTCTGCACCTATCACTGGGAACTTGTTGACATAATATGCGGTCAAGGTATGCTAAGGTAGAAATGACACCGTCCTGGCATGCGAAAATAAAACCCGCTGTACCTGAATTGAGTCCTGATGATTTGAGGAAAGCAAAAGATTACTCCTTCGACAAGGACTGTTTTTCTACATTTCTGTAAAAGTTTCCGTGCATATGCTTGTCGAGTAGCTCTTGGTGACATTTTCCAACCTCTGCTTTCTTCACTTCGGTTTTTAAATGTGAGGCATCTAGATAGAGTAATGCACTTTCCTTACTTCTGATGTTAAAATTCAGGCCAAGGGTCTCGGCCGCTTGCTCCGCGGCTTTATAAAGGAACGCTCCTTCGCCAATCATCTCGTGGTTCCTGACCATCTTTAGGTGTAGTGTCATCAAGGGCCTTGAGCTCGTTCTTTGTCCATTGAACCACCCCAAACGAGTAGAGTAGAACCGGGACGGCAAGCATGTTAGTCGCAGATACCTTGTTCAACGCCGACAGATTGGAAGACCAAATCTGTCGAAGAAGATGCTTGTATCTGCTCCGGAGAGACTCCTTCACTGATGTTACGTCCTAATTGCGGCTTTGAGGCACGCCCAGGTATGTATAGGTCTCTCCAGTGTTAAGATGTCAAATAACACTTATATCCACAAGCTCAGGATCCTTGGGAACGCCAGTAATCTTTCCTTTCGTCAGATGAATTTTGGCACACTTGTCCAACCAAACTCTATCCCAATTTCTCCTGTGTAGTTCTTGACGATATTTATAGCAGTTTCAAGTTTCCTTCTATTAGAGGCATAGATCTTTAGATTATCCATATAAAATACATGAGTGACCTTATGCTCGCGCTGATTAGTGTCGCCACAGAGGTATCCAGGAGAATTTCGTAGTAAGAGAGATAGAGGCAGAAGCGTGATGCAAAAAAACAAAGGGCTCATGGAATCACCTTGAAAGACGCCCCTCTGGAAGGTGACGCCGTTTGTTGTCAGACGATAATTCCTAGATGAGATGGTAAATCTAGTTTTCCAAAGAGGCATCAATCTCTCTAAGCATCTCACTATGTGTGGATGTACCTTCAAGCTTTCCAACAGACAGATGATAAGTCTATGAGAGGTTGAATCGAAAGCTTTCCGGTAGTCAATCCAGGCCAATGACAGGATGCGCTGATGGGCGGCAGCGTCTTTTCAGACACACCTGTCAATTAGCAGGTTCTCTCGACAGCCTGCTACACCTTTTTTCGAGCCACGTTGTTCGCACATCTCTCGTCATACAGGCTCAATTCGTCGAACAATCCTGTTGTTTAGGACAGCTGTAAAGATCTTATACAGTGTGTTCAAACAAGTTATTGGCCTGTAATTCTCTGGTTTGGACAAGTTGCCTTTTTTCGGTATGAGTATAGTTCGTCCTAACACCAGCCACTGTGGAATGGGCATCTCCGACTTTAAATATGAGGTGAATATGCGGGCCAAATGTTGGTGTATAAAAGTAAACTTCTTCCACCAAAAGTTCTTGATACAATCTGGTCCAGCAGCGGAAAAGTTCTTCGTGCCTCTCAGTGCTTTTTTCACCTCTTTGGCAGTGACTGATGGGTACTCCTCCTTCAGATTTTATGAGGCTGTCGCAAAACTGCTTGAAGCGGATGATATTGTCAGTATCTTCTTTCAACTCTAGTGTTTTCGGGATCTTGTACACCTCTCTCCGAAAAGTCTCTACCTCCTTGGGCTTGGGTGGATTTTTTACAAAAACAGGGGGATTACTGAAGAGGCGTGATGGGTCAGCAAGAAACTGTTGATTCTCCCTGTTCAATCTCTCCCTCTTCTGTATCCTCCTCCTTGCGTCAGATAACAGCCTTATTTTGTCAACAATATGCTGCTTGATTGTCAGCAGCTTTGACTTGTTCAGTGTGTGATTCAAGGTCCTTAGTTCTTGGGCGAACTTTCGAACCCTTTCCGTGAACGGTCTACCAGATGTTATGTAGTCAATCACACATTGAACACGGGACGCATTCTGTCTTGCCCATCCAATTTTCTTGTTCAGTTGATGCAAGCGTCTTCTGGTCCTCTGATCCATCGTCGGTTTCAGCCTTCGATTTGAATCAGCCAAAGCTCTCGCAGCACCATAAACTGAGCAATTGATGGTCCAGAGATCGGACTCTTGCGAGATATCTCCACGAAGGGAGGCATCCATTTCAGCCAGATCTTGGGGCCTAAGAGGAACTTGCATGTTGATGTTCCTCCTTGTACTGAAATTGCGATCATCTTCCAGAAGGTGCCTGCTTTCTGCGGTTGGTCTTAATGTCGTTTCATCTTCGTCTGCAGCTTGTTCAAGCAGCGGCTGAGGAAGCGCTCCGCGTACATATCCATTTTTCCGGAGGTAGTCGGCTTGATTTCGCAAAGACTGATGCGAAACGTATTGAAGCTCTGGGTATTACTGGCACCACAGAGTATGCATACGGGCCATAAAGCCTCCACGAACAGGGATAATACTGGCATCGTAGCAGTCTAGCACGTCATTCTTAAGTTGATCCGTCCACTGAATGTGGGCGTTTCGTCGGTTCGTCATAGATTTATATATATATATCTATATATATATATATATATATGCGAGTGTCCCACCTGCTCAGGAACTTGTACAGGATCCTTCATAGATACTTTTTGTAAATGTGTCCCACTTGCACAGGAACCTGTACAGGATCCTCCCTAGGGAATTTCTTGCAGCAACATCTGCGATAATACAGGAACCTGTACAGGTATTTGAGTATCCAGGTTCTTGTACAGGAACATGCGCAAGTTCTCTCGCAGGATCCGCGGCAGGAACCGGTGTACCAGGAACCTGCGTACGTTCCTGCACAGGAACCTCTGCACGAACCTCCAAAGGAACCTGTCAGGTTCCTGCGTACAGGAATTTTCAGCTGGGTAGGTGTGGCAAAGACCACGGCGACATCGTCATACGGCCTCTCTCTCCCTGTCCAGTGTATCACCCGCTATAGTATGTTAGCGCGGAACAAGAATGGGGCATCCACTTCGGGCACCATACTTCTTAACTGATGTGGTACGCGGATACCACTGAGCCTAGCAATAACGACTTTCAGTTGCCAGGCTTCATTCTATGTTCATTCTATTGTTAATTATGGCAGAAGTGACAGAACGCAGTCAAAAAGCAAGGAAAGGCAATTCACATTGTTGTCTGGTGTTAGGAAATTTATAATTGTAATTATAGATTTCCCTAATACTTCTCTTTATGTTACACTATATTTTTTATTTAATAAACACCTGTATTTTAACGTCGTAGGGGGGAGAACTAACAGACGTTTGTCTGATAACGCTGCACTGAATTTTGCTTATTCCATTCACTTTCAACTTCTGCACCCTCACCATATGAATTACTGCTAAACTTGTCCCCTTATTGAGGGTGAAAATCGATAGAATGACTTATAGCTTGAAGTCCTGTTTTAATGAAAATATTCATCATCAATCGTCTTGTTGACATTCGGCCGGTAATTTTAAGGTTATGTTCATAACCAATAACGAAACTAGAACGGGTTTAGCTAGAATGAAAAGACAAATTTGTCACGAAATCTTTTTGCAAGAAAGTTTCCTCTATTATTTTGCTTCGATTTGAAAAATGTTACATACGTTTTCAAAGCAATCATTTATTCATTTATTATATTTATATACAATTCACAGGTGCTAGCTTATGTAAATTTCAAATTTCTATCCATAAGGGATTTTAGGCTTTGGCCGCCGCGGGCGCTGCCCGTCATATCCGGTAAATATCAAGGTCATGTCCGTACCCAATAGTTTCGATAGGTTTTTTCACGCCTTTTCCATTTGCGAATCCATTCCAATCCATTTCCAAATTTGACTTTCTTCATGGAAAGACACTTTTTTGAAATTTCTTGTTGAGCTAGAAAGAAAGCTTGTTTTATCCTTTAATAACCTTCTGATCAGAAAGTAAAATTGAATTTTTCATTTGTGAAAATAATCGTTTAAAACATCGGCGTGCGTCCGCAAACATCATTAAGTATATCGGAGAATTTAATGCTTATTTTTGCTGTGAAGTCTGGATACAGCTTTATCGTATTTTTGTAATTGAATCTGATTTTTTTACAGATTAGAATCTACGGACTTTAAAAGACCCACTTGCACTTGCTGCCTACATTTATCACACTCTAGAACTCGAATTGGTCAACTGAACGATAAAAGTAGAAATCATAAGTATTTAGAAGTTTTGAAAAAGAAGATCAGTTCTAATACCACCTGTCTATGTTTATCAGACGGATCTTTATTGGGAGTAATGGCTGCCAGACTTGGCGCTAAAGAAGTTATAATATTGGAACCAAATTCTTCATCACGAAAAACAATGGAAATGTTTGTAGAAGCAAATTATTTGTCTAAGCAAGTACAAATTGTCGATTCCTTAGATAATTTGCCAATGAAAAAAAAAGTGGATATAGTCTTCGGTGAACCATCTTTTGTCACGTCCATCCTTCCATGGGATAATTTAAGATTCTGGTATCTTAGTTCGAGTTACTTTGTTGGTGCAGATAAATTTCCAATAAGTGCTGCAATACGAGGTGTTGCAATGGAGTTCAAAGATTTACATAAGATTAGAGCCCCGCTTGGCATTTGCGAAGGCTTCCATTTATCCAGTTTCGATAAATTCATACAGGTGCTTTTCTTAAAATTGTTCAAAAATATTTTATTGTACTTTCAATTTTATGCAAACAAAAATCAATTTCAGCTGCTCGTCACAGCTGTTATTAAGGTTAACTATAATTCTGAATCGCTCTGCCTCCAATTTTACCGCCACTTTGTGAGAATTGAACTGAAGAGTGCTAAAGTATTTTTAACTGTATTATGATTTTTTTTTCAACTGTATACGAAAAAATAAGTGTGCAAATTCATTAGAAGTGAACGGCCCAAGTTGCGACTAAATTGGAGGTAGGAGGAGCTACTCTTAAGTGTGCCTTTAAACTGTAATAGACAAATTAAGAAAAATGATTTGTTATATAATGTGTGTGCTTCCAGTTATATGTTGTACATATTTCACAGGATTCTTGTGAAAAAAGTGATTCACCAGTAGAAGCACAACCTTTGTGGGAATATTTCGGACGTGCTCTTAGTTCAACTTTTAATTTAGCAAGTTTTGACTTGACTAAGAATGTACACTCTGAATATCATGTATCTCTTTCCGGCAGTACTTGTTTTGAAGTGTAAGTATGTTTTTATACTGTAAAGTCTTGACTGAAACTCATAATCATTCAATGTTTTTCGTTTTTGTGCATCCTTGTTGCCTTATTGCGAATTGACAATATAGCTGCTTCACTTTCATCTCCTCTCGGTTACTCTACATACACATGCAGTATTGATGAAATTGTACTAGAATTGGTAGAAACATTCTCATTTCGAGTTATTTTTAAAATACCAAAAATAACGAAGAGGATCTAAAATGAGAGCAAGTTGATTTCTGAAGTTGTAATGATCTATTCCCAATGTTTCGATTTTAAATGAATTTTCCTACTCACTCAATCTAACGGAGTAGTCGGAGTAACAAGTCAGGAACTTACTAGCTACCATTTCTCAATTAAACAAAAATTTAATAACCCAAAATTTACACTCATTGGTTTATTGCACGTTTTACTTTACCAACAATATTTCGGGCGATGTCACTTCTATCTTTTCTTGCGGAATCTAAGACACCCCCGCCCCCTCCATACTGCTATTTACAATGGATAAGCATGAAAAGGCTACCTACTCACTGAGAAATCCGAACACACCAGTCCCAGATGGCATACCGGTAAAGCTTCTTTAGGTAATTTCGAAGGAGCACCCACACGTGCTGGAGCTATTTAGGAGGTGGTTAAAGAGATGCAAAACGCATGGCAAGGTCAGCATAGGATGCGCGATGCGTAGATCTTGATTATCTGTGATTTGAAAAACGCCTTTAATTCGGCGAGGTAGGAAGACTCTTGAGTCCCGGTTCGGGGTGACTGAGTACCTTCGCGGGATGGTCAGCGACTACCTAGATAATACGAAACCGGTTTATGAGACTGCGAATGTACAACAAAGGAGAAGGGTCATCTTGGGAGTGGCACGGATGTCAGGCCTGGGGCCGGACCTCTGAAACGTCGTATATGACGGAGTTCTTTGTATCGAACTACCATGGTGGCTAAGGCGGTTGGGTTTGCCGATGATCTCGTGGAAATAATAATAATAATTACACCAAAAGAGTATCCAGAGGCGATCAATGTCACCAATATTACCACCACTCCAACGCTCTTTCATCCGCTGAGTAAGGACAACAGCGATTACACCATACACCTTCAACTCATCATTCATTCGTGGAAGATGACAAGAAAACGGGATTGCCCTAGATAATGTTGAAACACAACATCATAATAATAACCATTTTTTTTATATTCAAGTGTTTTATTACTAAAAATTTGAAATTTGAAATAATAAATTTAGCAGACTGGTCAAAGGTTGGCTGAAAGGCCACGGCATAGGCAGTAGTTCTCGTGAGCCGGAGGAACTTTGTTCATCCGTTGCGGGATGACATCGGTGAAGAGGCTGTAGAGTAGGGTTGGCCGAATTAGACATAAGTTTCCGAATCGAATCGTAATAGCGCAGAAATGTTGCTACTCGTCACCCTGATAGCAAAAAATTTTGTTTTTTTTTTAAATCGGACCATATCTTCCGGTCGCACATCGCGTTCAAAGTTTCGAAAAATCGTCAAAAATTGAACACGTTTTGGGATTTCTTCTTAGCAAGTTATAGTAATCGACTTTTGTTCAAAAGGGGTATGTGACCTCTTTTCAATATCCTTTGACTAAAAAAAACATTCCCCTTCTCATCCCCCTCTCCTGCAAGGGTGGGGGAGGGGCAAATATAATAAAAAGCAGCCATTTCATGGTCGTTATTTTCCTCGTGTGAAGTGTGCTGGTGCGATTGGCTAAAGCGTTAAAAGCTTTAAAATACATTATATTTAGAAAAGTATTACGTAAATATACATCAGCCGCAATAAGACGGGATGGGAGGGGAGAGGTGAGCCTCAGCGAGGGTTGACCAATGGACAAGCTGGGTGAGCGGAAGCTGGTTCTAGGAATTCGCCTTACCGCTGCGCGCAACGTGCCAACCAGGCAAGTCAATACGTGTCGAATTTGAGTGTTTTACTGTGCATTTTAGTGTTGATTAGAGAAGGAGTTTGATTGACAATGACGTCGAGGACGTTCAGTCAAAAATTTCATTGTCCTTTATTTGGACCGCCTAAAAGTCTGAACAAACAGATTCTTCCGTCACATTCTGATGTTTTCCTACACTGCCAGCATGTTAGATATTCTTCAGCCCTGGCTTCGACCAAAGGTCTCTCGCACGAGAATTATAACATTTATCGAAACTCTTCATGATAAGTATTACCACATCCGTAACAAGTTAAACAGGGACAAAAAATACCTGGAAACACAAAAAGAGTACACAATACATTTCTGACTGTTAAATAAAGTTTGTTAACAGTCAGAAATTTATTGTGTGTACTCTTCTTGTGTTTCCCGGTATTTTTGTCCCTGTTTAACGTTTTACGGATATAGTAATACTTATCATAAAGAGTTTTGATAAGTTGTATAATTCTCGTGCGAGAGATCTTCGGCAAAGATGCCTTAGTGTAAATGGACTCTATATCATCAGCAACGACATTAGCTACTGAAGAGAAGCTGACATCCTGTTTTGGACTGGCCGAAGCCAGGGCTAAACAATATCAAACATGCTGGCAGTGTACATAGGAAAACATCAGCGTGTGACGGAAGAATCTGTTTGTTCAGACTTGTAGGTGGTCCAAATAAAGGACAATGAAATTGTTGACCGAGCGTCCTCGACGTGATTGTCAATCAAACTCCTTCTCTAATCAACACTAAAATGCACAGTAAAACACTAAAATTCGACTTGTCTGGCTGGCACGTTGCGCGCAGCGGAAACATGAATTCCTAGAACCGGCTGCCGCCCACCCAGCTTGGCCATTGGTCAACCCTCGCTGAGGCTCACCACCCCCCTCCCATCCCATCATATTGCGGCTGATGTATATCTACTAAATATAATATTATATAATATCATATTATATAATATAATATGATATAATATAATATTATATAATATTATATAATTCTCTTCTAAATTAAGATATATTTTAACGCTTTTAACGCCTTAGCTGATCGCACCAGCACACTTCACACGAGGAAAATAACGACCCTAAAATGGCTCCTTTTTACGATATTTACCCCTCCCTCCACCCTTACAGGAGAGGGGGATGAGAAGGGGAATGTTTTTGTTCGTCAAAGGATATTGAGAAGAGGTCACATACCGATTTTGAACGAAATTCGATTAATATAACTTACTAAGAAAAAATCCCAAAACGTGTTCAATTTCTGACGATTTTTCGAAACTTTGAACGCGATGTGCGACCGGAAGATATGGTACGATTTAAACAAAAAAAACTTTATTGCAATCAGGGCGACGAGTAGCAACTTTTCCGCGCTATTACGATTCGATTAAGAAACTTTCGTGTAATTCGGCCCACCCTACTGTAGAGGGCACCAAATTGATAAAATATCTGGGAGAGGACGTTGACCAAAATCTAAAGCAAATGCCACCCATCCAACGAGCAGTTGACAAAACAGCTACCATGGTGGCGCCACTGTCGAGGCTTGTGTCCTATATAAATGGCCCAAAGGCGAGTAAAAGGAGGATACTCTTGAGTGTGTCTTACTCTAGCCTGCTTCAAGGGGCCGAAATATGGACTGAAGCACTAAAAGTTGACAAATACCGGATGCAGAAGGCTTCGGTACAACGAAGGTACGCTCTGCGTATTCCGAGCGCGTGCCGCACCATCTCGGATGCAGCAGCAATGGTGTGGTCGTATGTAACACCCGTCGACTTACTCGTGAAAGGAACGAAGGAAGATTCATGGATGTGGTGAAATGTTTGACGACAGCGCTAGTATTGGACCCAAAGTGAGAATAAGTACAAAAACAACTTGACAGCAAAAATGGGACAACGAGACAAAGGGCAGATTGACTGCCAAACTCATAAGCGAAGTGTCTCCGTGGGTCGACAGTAAGCATGGTAAGGTGAATTTTTTCCTCCTCCAATTTCTAACTAGTCATGACCACTTCAGTGTCTATTTACACCGGCGGAAGAAGGAAAGTAGTCCGTTGAACACAGTTCCGTTGAGTGTGACCGATGTTTAGTCATTGAGGCGCATACTGGAGACGGCTCTCGAAGAAGCCTTCTCCCCTGAGAACACTGTAGTAGCCATGCTACGATCCCAATCTGAATGGAATATAGTAGAAACATTTTCGAGGAAGTTCTGCGGCAAAAGAAGAAGGAGGAGCAAGAAAGACTGAGAAATCATGTTCCCTGAAGTATATATATGAGACTAAGATTGTCACCAGACGAGGCCAAGCACGACATAGTGCCTCTATAGGCAGTGGCCCTGAAGTAATGCGAAAGTTGGTTACGGGGTCATTGTCTGGCGGGGACAGAGTAGGTAGGATTAGTGACTAATACTTCTGGTTTAGTCCCCACTCGATCCGTAAATGAATTCCCACCGCCTCTCGAAATAAAAGTTGACGCGACTATAAACCTTCAATTAATAAAAAAATACATGGACAAAATACGAGCTTATGGTCCTCAACATTACTTGCACGAAAGACCATGCACATGCTGAACAGCTTGCATATCAAGTGTTTTTTCAGTGTTTTATTTTCAAAGCTGTTGAGAAAACTTGATTTTTTCATCAGGGGTGCGGAAAAGGCATCAAACATAGTACCTCTAGAGTGCTCTCTTCTGAAGGACCGGGTGATGAAAGCAGAGAACTGTGATCGTTTTCCTCGCCTGCCGGTTTTCTGCTCAATTCGGCAGTAACTGTAATGTTTGGAGACATAAAAAAGTGTTTGCTGTAAGCGCTTAGTGCGTGTTGTTAGATGGGATTTATTTTTACTTGTAAGAACTCATTTTCTATACCATAAATGCCAAAATCTGGTGTGGCTAGACTGCGCGGTGGTTATTGAGGCGAGAATTGCTGTGCATATTTGACTATAAACTGGGTTACTCAGTGCTCAGTGCTCGATCCTTTCTGCTGTGTATAGCTTATGAAGTGCTAAGGTACTAAAATTGCATTAGAGCCAATTATTATGTTGGCCCTCCTTCCACCCGCAGGTACTCATGACTTGGTACTTCCATGCGCATTCATCGTAATGCGCGAGAATACCACGCGCGAATCCAGAGAAGGGCTGGGGGCATCCAATAACTTCCCTTCCCCCTCCACTCTCAAGGGGGAGGATATTAATAATTTTTCAGTTTTTTCTTCGTTTTGAATTTTTATTATAAATTATATAAATATATTAATTACGAATCTTATAAACATAACTAACGAATGTTTAAATAGGAACCATGTTTTTATGTTTAAAAGCTGCAAAATTGAAGCGTCTATTTCCACTCTTTGCAATGTTTATATTTCCGTTTCAAATCTGGGCTGAGGCAGATTTTTTCTTGTTCTTGACAAATTATTTGTCTGAAGTAATCATTTTAACGAATCAAAATTTGTATTAATTATTAATGCACGCTATCATTTTAATGCCCTAAATTGAAGAATGAGTGATCAAATATAAACATTTTCAAAATTATATCATTTTAGGCAATTTTATGTTAGAAACATTAGAAATTGGAAGATTACAATTTTTAAAATTGAACTTTTCTAAAATTACAAGTTAAGTATTTTAATCTTAAGTCATTGCAAATGAATAATAATTGTTCAATTGTTATTTATACATCAAAATTTGTATTGGAATCTTTAAAAACATTATCTTGAAGCTATATTTCTTGACTAAAAAATCATTTAAAATTTTCCCCGGAATCAGAAAAAAATTTTTTATCACCTTGAAACATTTCAAATTCCTTAAAAAGTTACATAATTTTATTTCAAAATCTTCAAAAACCTACATTTTATTTTACATTTTTTGCAATCTTTACATGTTTGGAATTATTTTTGAAAATTGTTTAAAACTTCTTACTATCTTTTAACATAATTCGCTTTTTCCCTAAAACTTATAATAGATCCTGCAAAATTAAAAAAATTGCCTTGAAATCTTCCAGATTATTAATTTCACAGTTTTTGAAGTCTTTTTAAATCTTTTTAAATATTCTCTTGAAATTAATTTTTCAAAATAAAAAATCATTTTCAAGGAATCTTAATAAATTTCTTCATTAAATATTTCGTTCAAATTAATTTTGCTTCATCATAGAGGAAGCTTTGTAATGGTAACATTTTCCAAAAATTTTTAATTCATTTAATTAAACCCTCCCTAATTTAAAAATGTCTAATACAATGTCATAAGCAATTGTCCGGATGTATGTGTGGATGTCACGCTTTTTTGTGAACACGATAACTAGAAAACGGTTTTAGATAATTCGATGAAATTTGGAGGGCTTATCTTCCTCACTAATACCTTGAAACTGACCGAAGGATTTTCAAAAATATTCAGTGCATTTTTTTCAGCACTCAATAATATTTTAAAAATCGGGTTTTTGTAGTAAAACTTTTTTCATTAGCATAATTCAAAGTTGATGCAAGAATATAAAAGATTCATTGGTTCGAGACGAATCGATTGACTTATAATATTAATACATTTTATTAAAGATTAAGGAAACTATGGTAATGCATAATATTTTAAAATACGGTTTTTTTATAGTAAAACTATATTCATTAGTATAATTCAAAGTTGATGCAAGAATATAAAAGATTCCTTGGTTCGAGACGAATTGATTGACCTACAATATTAATACATTTTATTGACGAGTAGAAAAGTTATGGTAATTTATATATTTTTTAAATCGTTCTTTAAAGTAAAAGTTTTCTTATTTTCATAATTTGAAGTTGATGCGAGAATAGAAAAAATGTGTTGATTCGAATCGATTCGATTGACCTATAATATTGATAAATTTTATTGAAGAGTAAGGAACCTATGGTAATGCATAATATTTGAAAACACGGTTTTTTATAGTAAAACTTTTTCCACTAACATAATTCAAAATTGACGCAAGAACGGAAAAGATTCCTTTATTCGAGGAAAATAGATTAATATATAATAATAATAATAATAATAATAATAATAATAATAATAATATACTTTATTAAAGGTATTAAAATAGGTATTCTAAAGCGATTGGCATGAGCTTCGGACTGGACAAGTGTGCCTGCGTCCACCTACACCAAGGAAGACTAGAAACTACATCATCCAGTGATGATCAGGATGTTCAACTCATAGGCGGAAATACCATTCAACATCTTGGTATTGGAGAAACATATACATATCTTGGAATACCGCAAGCGGAAACCCAAAATGTGCATAACTTGAAAACGGCCCTTGGAAAAAGGTATCGCCAAATTCTCAGAAAAATTTGGGCTTCCGAATTATCTGGAAAGAATAAGATCCAGGCGACCAATATGCTGGCCGTTCCTATACTGCTCTACACGTTTGGTGCAGTAAAATGGAACGTCGATGAGTTAAAACAACTTGATCGAAGCACACGCAAGATGATGACAATTCAACGAAGTCTTCATCCTAGATCTTCCGTACCTCGAATATATCTCCCTCGCGATAAAGGAGGTAGAGGATTGCTAAGCTTAGAGTGTCTTCATCGAAGAACGGTTCTGGCTACAGCCTGTTCAGTTCTAAAAAGCACGGATTCCCTTATGCGACTCGTACATCAACATGAAGTCGCCAATGCTGCGGTGTTTCTATACCATGCAGCAGATAGGGCCGCAGAGGAGCTTGACCTCCCATTTGATTCCAGCGACATTACACATGGCCTAGCATCACTAACACCTCTGGTGCTCAAAAGTCGTATACAGGAAGCAGAACATACGCTTCTACTAAGAGAACATGCTGAGAAACCCCTCCATGGTAAGTTCTACGGTATCCTACGTAGAGAAGAGCTCTCGATGGGTCTGACCAACATGTTTCTCAAGTCTGCTGGATTGAGATCGGAGACCGAGGGATTTCTTTTTGCCTGTCAAGACGGCGTCATAGACACCTTAGTTTACCGCGAGCGCATAATGAATATACCTGTACGCGATACCAACTGCCGAGCGTGCAAGCTAGAGCCCGAAACACTTGGACATGTTCTCAGTGGATGCTCTAAATATGCACGCTGCGCGTACATAGAGAGACACAATGCAGCTCTAAAAGTGATATATTACCATCTTAGGCATTTCTATGGTGTTGATCTATTGCCCGTCTTGCCATACGCTCAGGGGCAACTCGAGTCAGTCGTGGAGAATGATCAGTGTAAGATCTACTGGAATTTCTCATTCTCCACCACTCAACGTATCAGTGCTACGAAGCCTGACATTGTCCTCCAAGATCTGAAGAACAAGATCATTTACGTGATTGAATTCTCGGCACCAGCCGATGGTAATATCACGGCAAAGGAGGGAGAAAAACAGGCGAAATATCAAGCACTTCTTTTCGAGCTGAGTAAGCTGTACCAAGGCTACAAAGTCCATCTTATAATTCTCATAATCGGCTGCCTTGGAGGTATGAAAGCTTCATTTATTAGCCAACTCAACAAGATTCCGGCTTGCCAGCGTCAGGCTCATTTCATCGCGAACCGGATGCAAAAGGCTGTTCTCCTGGGATCACTCCATCTGGTCCGTCAACACTGTTCCTCTTAAATTCTACAAAGATTGGTAGCTCTAAAAAAGTATCCAGAGGTGTAACCTTCATCTCCAACTGTCTTGTCTGCCGCGTAAGGTCATCCGCGGCTAGAGACCTGACTCCAGGGAACAGTGTTGCCCGATGTTATCACGCGTAAATTTCCCGCTCTTGCTTACCTTCTAGGACAGAAGGAGCAGAAGCGGATGACGTACACGTTCCAGTAGCTTTGGGATTGGTTTCTTTAAGGAATCATGATCGAAGCTTCCGGAGCCTACAACTTCTCATAATATACTTTATTAAAGATTATGGAAGTTATGCTCATTTATAATATCTGAATCATCAGTTTTAAACAGAAAAACTTTTTTCATCGACATAATTCAAAGTTGACGCATGAATGGAGAAGGCTTTTTGATAATAAATTTTCAAATAGAGTAATTCTGACAATTTTGGTAAAGAAATCATAAAGCTGGGAAAGGGATACGGTGCGACAGAACTTTTCCTTTCCCTTTTCCAGCTCAAAAAATTATCATTTTCAATACAAAATGTGATTTGTCTGATTTGTCTTTATGTTTAAAACATTTGTTGTATTATTTTGTAACTTCGTTTTTTTTGTGTAAATTTTTATTTTTAAATTGAGCAAAATGAAGACTTTGGTTTGTCAATTATAAAAAAAAAATAACTAATGCTTCCTCTAAGAGGAAGCAAATACATTTGCTAACTGGAAGCAAAGTGCTCGTGAAATAAGCACCATATAATTATAAATACAAACAAAGTGGAAACACTCGAGATCGAATTCACAGCTAGTTTTCAAAATAAAAATCATTCACAATTTTTCCATGAATCTTAAGGCAATTTTTGTATTATCGTCAAACCTTTCAAAATCCTTAAAAGCTTCAAAATTTTATTTACAAATTGCTAAACATTTCCTAAACTTACTCTGATTTTTTCTAAATGAATACATGTTTGTCTGTTATTTACACAACAAAATTCAATAGTTTCACTTACAAATACAATTTTTTTTTTAAATTAGGACCATTAAAATTAAAATTGTAGCGTTCAATGTTTAAGTTTAGCTCTCCGAAATTTTAACAATTCAAGGCTTTCTGTTTCAAACAATTCAGTTTCAAATTGTTTGGTTTTGAGTATTTCATTTCTAATTGTTCATTTGAAATAAACAGGCAAACATTGCTGACTAATAAAAAACTGTTCTTTTTCTTAATTACAAATTTTCAAATTGAATTCCTTAAAAATTGTACATTTTAGTCTGAAACAACAGATACTTTATAAAGTTTCAATCGGAGGTTTACATTTGATTAACTACCAAGGCTTTGGAACTTGTAGTGTTTTAGTTAAAGTGGGTGTGCACGTTGTCATGCCTTTCATTAAATAAAACTCAAGAGATGAAAGGAAAAATCAGATTATGATATATTGTAAACCGCAAGCAGTTTCTTTAAAAATTCAGTTCTTACAACAATATTATGAACAATGGTTACCATTCAATTTTCATTCATTATCCTATCGCTGTCTCTAAGTTAACTTATAAACCCCTACTGTTACATTCGAATCTGAGTCCTTAATATTTATATTCCTGAATCCTTAGATTCTGAGAATATAAATTATCCGCTCGAGATTCCGTAAAGATTCTATATAGTTATTCGCCTCGTCGAAAGAGCCTACTAAATGAATCATTCACACCTTCAAACATTACATACAGCCAATTCTCAAGTCCAATTTTAAATACAATATCTTTGTCTACTTATCGCTCAATTTCTGGGTTCAATGTGGCTTGTAATCTTCCTCGTCCTCAGCGTTCCTGGTAGATAATTGATGTAATCCTTTGCTTCCAATTATGTAGGCGTCCCCACATAAAAGATCTATCGAGTCGTCGGTATCCAGAAATGTTCTACAAACTCAGAAATCACTCTCAACTCTCTAAGACAGTTTTCTCTATCTTCCGGTTCGCCGTGTTGCGTGTAATTAGCGAACCCTGAGGCCTCCCTCGAGCTTCTGCCTTGTCTTTTCGGCAATTGTCATTTTTCCACCTCTTCCCTTTCCACCTAGCCAGTTGATACGTCATACATTCTCGTTACTTTGTATTACGGGACCCAGGTTATAAATATGGTTATTACAAACTGATGCAGGTCAATTATTAACGTCAAAATCTGTAAATTGTTAATTTTAACAGATTCAGAATCGCCCTGTAAAATCAATCAATTATTGATCAATTTCGAATGAACGAACTACATTTCAATGTTAAAAATCACTATTTAATTTATATCTACAGTTGATCAACTTAAAATGTTTGTTGTCAACAAAATTTCAATTTCAAAAGCTATTAATCTTTTGTTGTGTAAGTCTTCAAAACTGAATATTAAAATTCTTTTAACTGAAAATGTGCCCTTAAAAATGAAGATCTAAAATGAAAAATTTCGATAGTAAAATATTTTAGAACTACACATTGTTAATTGAATCTCGGTCATTTCCCGGTTTTCCGGTCAAACGACCACCCTGAATTATGATATTTTAGAATATAATTATGCTCCTTGAATGATAATACGTATTTCGTGCTAGGTAGCTTAACAATTTTCCTACAAAGAAACAATTAAAATAATATATAGCTCAATAATTCTTCCATTGAAATCTTTTAATTAAATTTCGAATCAATACAATAAACACATTTTAATGTTTTTAAAAATATTGATAATTCGCATTTCCGCATTTCTTCATTTCATGGTATCAGCTTGATCTTCTCGTAATATAAATGCGAACATGTTCTTCTTATAAGGTATTTACTCAAATATGAGATCATTGGATTATATTCCATATAAAGCATACCTTTGAATGAAATTCAATACTAAAATCACTAAAAAACTAAAGTCACATTAAAATAGCCAGAATGCAGAAATAAAAGACATACCATTATTGATATTTTCTGTTATCCTTACATTTCATTACCAATATTTTATGTTTCAAAACTTAGCTATTGTGATAAAAACAATCGTAAAAGTCTAACTCGCAAAACGTAAACATATTACTTGCAAATCCCGCAATCAACTTAGTTCGCTCGCTGTTCACCTTAAATAGTTATTCACCATAAAATTATGTCTCTAGCATCCATGTCAAAATTCAAGACCCTGATTGGCTGCTAGAATTACATAGTTGGGAATCTACATTGGCAGTCAGGTTCTCTTGCCGCATGTGGATACGATGCAGGAGTAACAGTACCAGTGTTGGGAATACATTGTAACATTGATATACGTTACCAAAGTATCTGTGCGTAATTACATTATATAAAATGGACACTAAATTTGACAAGTAGACAATAAGGATTGATGCCTTCTCTATACCCGTATTCAAGGAGAAAAATTTGCTTTCCAGTATCGTATATAGTAAACTTTAATTATCTTTGAAAAATTCGAGTCTGGACTTTTTTTTGTGGGGGGGGGGGGGGGGTGCAAAACCGCCGTGCCCCCTGGAGTCGCGCCTGGAGCATAAACACTGGAGAGCCCGCCTATAGGGATCCGACAATCACAATGGAGAGCCCAGTAGCGATCCAACATTCATCCTGGAGAGTCCATTTATAGGGATCCATCTTTCTTACAAACGCAATTACCAATGCCAACGACTGTGACCAACGATTCAAAATATTAATTTTATTTACATTAGATGGCAAGAGCCAAACGCAACTTCAGACACGCAAAACTCACTTCTGAATTAGATGTAGCGAATTTCGAGCTTCCAGCTCTTCCAAGATATGTACGCATCTCGCACGAACGTTCCCAGTGGAGGCGATCACGACCTTGCTCACCCTCCACACAGTCAGGATCACCTGCTTCAGCACATAATATTTCTGGATCTTCTCAGTATATCGGTGCCTAATGTTATGAATATTAGTATCATGTGTTGAGCACGGTTACTAATCAGAGTACATCTGGACGATTGTGCCTGACTAAGTGGTCAGTCAGAATAGTTCTGTCCCAGTAAAGGAGATGGTGTTCATTCTCTAGTACTTTAACTGGCCTTTATTTGTAGTTAGGCTCAAATCTCTCTAGTAAGCTAGTGTTCAGGGAAATTTATTGGTCAATGATCTCAGAAACATCATTATGTTCGCGCGTGTATTCTTGCGGGGCAAGCATCGTACAGCCATCAATTATGTGCTCGATGTTCTCATTGGGATCTCCAGAAAAGCGGCATCTGTCAAAAACTGCCGTCATACTAAGGATGTGTTTTTGGTAATTCCTCGTCTTGAATACCCTGTCCTGGGTGGCAGTGACAAACGCTTCCGTTTCTGCATAGAGTTCTCCCTGCCTTAACCAAAGGTTTGAAGCATAACTATCCACGCAACGAAGATCTCATGTTTGGGGGTATTGCTTGTGCAGCTGTTTACCTCGCCATTGAAGAGCTAGCTGTTCAGCGTTGAGATGCCCGATGTTCTGGAAATCAAAAGCTACAAGTTTTAAAGGGTTACAAAGGTCAACTTTACTAATGTAGTCGTAGTGTGAGATGTTAGTCCTGTTTTGGAAATATTCGCGTAATTCCGTAACCTGGGAGTCACACAGTCGACGAGCATCCAAGATCCCTCTCAACCAGAGCACGGTCGTCCAGTATCAGTGGAACATTCATCTCTCCTTGGGACAAATGCAACTTTCTGCATTTGTCCAAACTCAGAAACATCCTGATGTCATAGGAGAACTGCAGCAAAATTTTAAGTAGGCTGTCCAGTTTCGACTCTGAGCTTGCAGAAACCTTTATGTCGTCCATGTACAGGAGGTGAGTGAGATGAAACTCAGCCACTCCCACCTCAATTTTGAACCCATAGGACGTGTTGTTGCCTAACTTAGTGCGCTCAATGCTAAACAAAACCATAGTGCGCCGAATGAATCACCTTTTAAGATTCCTTGTTTAATGGGCAAGGACATGGTATCCCTCATCATTCCACGACCAAAACATTTAATCCATGTGGACCATGTGCGCATAGCGTGATCCAGGACCTCAAGTAAATAATCGTGGGGTATTGAGAGAAACGCATGTTGGTAGTCAATGTAGGCCATGTGCAAATTGCGTTTCTGGTGTCTCGCATGCAACACAACCACACTCTCAATCGTGACTTGGTCCTGGCAGCCACAGGTGGCTCGACAGCAACCCTTCTGTTCGTCGGGCAAGACGTTGTTCTCCTTACAATATTTATAGTCGAAGTCAGAAATGATAGCGGTTAGACTCTTAGAGGGGGTCGAGAGGTAGGTGATTGGTCGGTAATCACTAGGACTAGCAGCATCTACCTTTTTGGGTATCATATATGTTACGACCTCTGTCGTAAATCAGGACAACTGATCTGGTTTCTCCAAGATGTTTTGAAGGGCTCCGGAAGCAACGATCATGGTTCTTTAAAGCAACCAATCCTGACGCAACTGGAACGTGTACATCATCCACCCTTGCTCCTTCTGCCCTGGAATGTGAGCAAGCGTGTGAAATTTCAGCGAGATGACATCGTACAACACTGTTCCTTGGAGTCCGGTCTCTAGCCACGGATGACCTTACGCGGCAAACGGGACAGTTGGAGATGAAGGTTTCACCTCTGTATACTTTTTAGAGCTACTAATCTTTGTAGAATGTTATGAGGAACAGGGTTGATGGACCAGATGGAGTGATCCTAGAAGAACAGCCTTTTGCAATCGGCTCGCGATGGACTGAGCCTGACGCTGTCAAGTCGGAATCTTCTGCAGTTGGCTAAGAAATGAAGTTATCATACCTCCAAGGCAGCCGATTATGAGCAATACAAGATGGACTTTGTTTCGCCGTTTTTCTTCCTTCTTTGCATTTTGCGCATGCGGCAAATTAAGGTATCTATAATGCCGTGTTGACAGGCAAAAATGAATCTCTCAGTCACCGATTTCAATCCAGCAGAGAGAAACATGTTGGACAGACCCATCGATAGCTCTTGTCCACGTATAATGCCGTCGAAATTACCATGAAGGGATTTGTTAGCATTTTCTCTTAGTAGAAGCGAATGTTCTGCTTCCTGTACACGACCTTCTACCATCAAAGGTGTTGGTGATGCTAGGCCATGTGTAGTGTAGCTGTAATCAAATGGGAGACCAAGCTCCTCTGCGGCCCTGTCTGCGGCACGGTATAGAAACGCCGAATTAATTACGACTTCATGTTGATGTACGAGTAGCATAAGAGAATCGGTGCTATTTAGACCTGAGCAGATTGTAGCCAGAACCGTTCTTCCATGAAGACACTCAATGCTCAGCAAAGCTCTACACCCTTTATCTCGCGGGAGTTATATTCGAGATACGGAAGATCTAGGATGATGACTTCGATGGATTGTCATCATCTTGCGTGTGCGTCAGTCAAGCTGCTTCAACTCATCGACGTTCCATTTAACTGCAACAAACGTGTACAGCAGTATAGGAGCGGCCAGAATATTGGTCGCCTGGATCTTATTCTTCCCCGATAATTCGGAAGCCCACATTTTTCTGAGAATTTGGCGTTACCTTTTTTTAAGAGCCGTTTTTAACACACGCGCACTTTGGGTTTCCGCTTGCGGTATTTCAAGTTATGCATACGTCTCTCCATTATCAAGATGTTGAATGGTATTTCTCATTTGAATTGAACATCCTGATCGTCACGCGATGATGTAGTTCCTAGTCTTCCTTTGTGCAGGTGGACGCAGATACACTTCCAGTCCAAAGCTCATGCCGATCGCCTTACAGTACCTATTTCCCGCCGGCACAAGGATGTTAAGGTCCTCTTTTGAAGAGGCGAAGAGTTCAAGGTCCTCCATATATAAAATGTGGTTGACCTTATTTTCTCTTCTATTCGGCGGGCCACATAGGTAACCAAAACTATTGCCTCGGAGCACAACTGAAGATGCCAGAGAATAGCTTGTAGTCGCTGTTTATATGTACCAGCTATGGACCTGTAGATCTTTAGATTTGACATATCTCCTGTCTTAGGGGTTAATGCCGTGCGTTCTTCCACTAACCACTGCGGGATGGGTTAAATATTTAGGGTAAATATATTAAATATGCGAGCATAATGTTCGTGCGTAGAAGTAAATTAGTGGACAATCTTTCTCTGTACGTTGCAATCTTTGCCTTTGGCAACAGTTACGATAGAGAGATATATCTAAAGTGTCGTCATTTAGCTGATAAGTATCTCCATATACTTGCTCCCAGAAGACGTAAATCTCTTCTCGACTGGGCAGGTTTTCAACATTACATGACGTTTTATTGAACAGACGTGAAGGATGAGTAGAAAAGGTGGAATTCTTCTGAATCCACTTTACCCGCTGTTCAAGGTGCTCTTTCGGTGTTGCAAGAGCTTTTATTTTTCCGTCTAGTGCTGCTTGGTGGTCAACAGCTTAACTTGTGTAGTGTGTGAGTAGCTTTCCTTAAGCTTCGAGCAAGTACCCTAACTTTTGAAGTGAATTTTTTATTTGATGTTATGTAGCTAATCATCAGAGTCTAGAGATGAACATCTTTGGGGAAGAAATCGGGGAGAGCGGTGTGAGCATCACCTAATTTGTCCATCCTGAGAAAGACTTTTTGGTAGATTGTTGATCTCCTAGGTCTTATGTTCGCATTATCGGCTGTCTGCAAAGGTGGTCTTCCTGGACTAGGTGGTATGTTCACTGGTGAATGTTGCTCTTCTTCTTGATGAAGAGTATCGTATCCCTTTCGACGAAAAAGGATACTTGATCTCTTGAATACTGAGGCGTTGTATGCGCATATTCCGGGTGTATGTTGACTCAATGTTTATGTAACTTCAGCATGTATCCTCTTCGCACTAGTGAGCTTTCTTGCCAACAGGTAAGCATGTCCCTCCTGAGTAGGTCCAATAATTTAAAACGATGTTCTGGCGTTTGTCCGGGACCATTGCCTGGTTGTCGCGTCGTCAGCAACGCTTTTCATCATAGCCACGGACTAAGTCAAATGAATGATGAGATGAGGATGTTATAGGTTAATTTAATAGGTTCTTCGAAATCTTTTGCGGTGATGTTGTAGGTACAAAACTAGGAGCATGGTGTTTTTTGAAGTTCGTATTTTACCGCTCTTATCCTTACACAGCGGCCGCGAGCGTTGGAAGTGACAACAGTCACGTCATGCTTGAGCTCGCTACACTTATAGGTCTTGATTGTATGGGTCGCCTGCAAATTCCGGTTAAGTGGACAAGCAATGTCAATGATTTCGACTCTTCCATCTTTTTTCTTCCGCATGACGGTGTCAGGTTAATTAGCTCTAACATAATGATCCGTCTTGATAGTAACATCCGAATATAAGATGTAATCTTTTCTTACCAAAACAAGTACTAGAATGTATCTATAGAAATTCATCCATTCTGTCAAGAGTCCTGGGTTTAGGGCACGTTGTTGATGTATAATTCCCGCCGCATCATTATGTCTGTGCGTATATTCTATCTGAGCCATTACGCGAGAACCGTCAATAATTTGCTCGATGGATTCTTTGATATCTCCACATGATCGGCACCGGTCAAACACGTCTTGATGTAACACACGTTTGCGATAATTTCTCGTGCTGCCATGATATTCAAGGCCTTCTCTGAGGACAAATTCAAGGGCGTGTAGTCAAGATCCGCTTTCCAGGTTGTGTTGTAAAGCGTAACATCTCGTTTGCTGTTAAAATAGTCTCGCAACTGCATAACTTGTGACTCACACAGTTTCCTGACATCTACAATGCTCGTACACCCTCCATGGTGTGGCAGAACTACTCTTTCAATCGCGGAATTACTGTAGTGCATTCGGTGTTTCGTCATTTGTACACGGATGGTTCTGTTTAATCGTTCGAGGTCAGTATTCGACCATTTCATGAGCCCAAAGGAGTACGTGAGGACAGGGATGGCATAGGTGTTGATTGCTCTGATCTTGTTTACCGAGTTAAGAAAAGTCTTCAGAACCAATCTGAGTCTTGTAGTGAAGGCAGTCGTTAGGCTTTTGTTAACTATCGTATACAGAATACCCTTAGATTCGAGAACACCCAGGTATTTCTATGACTCGCCCTCAGCCATTGCCTCGATGTCATTCTCAAAATCGTTCTCTAGCTCTGCGGTCCCTAATTCTCCTCTGATTAAATGCACTGCTCTGCATTTATCTAGTCCGAACTCCATGTGGATATCATTGGAAAACTGCTTTGTGACATTGATCACTTGCTGCAGTTTTTGGTCTGAACTAGTGTATAGCTTCAGGTCATCCATGTATAAAAGATGGGTCACTTGATGACCATCCTCGTTATCATGTACTCGGAACCCATGAGAAATGCCCAATACCCATGAGTAATGCGTATTGATCTAGTTATCCTTGGTTGTCCATGATCAAAATACTTGATTCTTGTATGCCAAAGCATCATCGCATGACTTAGGAAGTCAATGATGCGTGGGCAAATTTGTATACTGTTAAGACTTCAAGAAAATAGTAATGTGGTACGGAAGGAAACGCTTGCTTGTAGTCAATGTATGCCATGTGCAAATTTCTTTGATGCTTCCTCGCGAGTTTTTGCAACATCCTTTTTGTTCTTCTGTAAGGATGTCATTCTCGTCGCAGTGAGAATATACCTGATCTGCTGTGATAGCTTTAAGACATTTATATATTGTTGGAAGAGAGGCTATCGGTCGAAATTCAGAAGGATTTCGAGCGCCTGGTTTTTTAGGCAACATATACGTAGTACCCTGGAGCATAAAGCCTGGCATCAGATGTGGATGTTGAATGACCTTCTGAAAACACGTTGCCAACGCAGGATGCACACTAGTCAGATATTTATACCAGAAGTTCTGCACCATGTCCGGACCTGGAGCTTTCCAGTTACTTGCTCTTTCCAAAACCGCTGAACCATCTAAAGCTGTGATGTTAGTCAGCTCCATGTTAGGGTTATCGCTTGCTCTGGCTTTCTCTAGATGGATCCACGCAGTGTGCAAATTGCTTCTGTTAGTTTTCCCCCAAACATCTGACCAGTAGTTAGTCATGTCTTCCAATTGAGGGACTTCGGTGTCTTGTTGATTATTTTGCTTTGCACTCAGTTCACGATAGAGATTTCTTTCATTTGCCTGAAAGTTTCGATTTTGTTGCCTTCTTGCACTACTTTTCTTGTGCCGACGCAGTCTAGCAGTAAGAACATCAAGCCTCGGCCGTTGGGAGTATATAATCTAATCCAATTTCGCTGGTGTCAATGTCTCGATGTACCGAGGGTGGATGATTTTATTAACATTGTGTATCAAGTTCTGAAGAGTTCTCTTAACTCGGCAAACAAGATCAGGGCAATCAACACCTATGCCATCCCTGTCCTCACGTACTCCTTTGGGCTCATCGAATGATCGATCACCGACCTCGTACGATTAAACAGAATCATCCGCGTAGAAATGACGAAGCACCGAACGCAACACAGTAATTCCGCGATTGAAAGGGTAGTTCTACCACGACAGAGAGGGGTAGGGGAATTGCAGATGCCTGGAAACTGTGTGAGTCACAATTTATGCCATTCCGAGACTATTTTAACAGCAAGCGAGATGTTACGTTTTACAACACCATCTGTAAAGCGGATTTTGACTGCACGCCCTTGAATTTGTCCTCACAGGAGACCTTGATTATCAGGGCACCAGAAGTTATCGCAAACACGGGTTACATCAAGACGTGGTTGACCGGTGCCGATTATTCGGAGATACCAACGAATCCATCGAGCACGTTATTGATGGTTGTCGCGTAATGGCTGCAAGAGAATATACGCACAGACATAATGATGTGGCGGGCATTATACATCAACAACTAGCCCTAACCCTAGGACTCCTAACAGAATGGATGCCTTTCTACAGATACATTCCAATGCCCGCTTTAGAAAACGAAGATTACATCTTATATTGGGATTTCACGATCCAGACGGATCATTACATCCGAGCCAATCGACTTGACATCGTGATACGAGAAAAAAAAGGTGGAAGAGTCTACATTATCGACATTGCTTTTCCACTTAACCGAAATTTTCAGGCAACCTATACAACCAAGATCCATAAGTATAGCGAGCTAAGGCATGAAGTAAAGACTGTAGTCACCTCCAAAGCTCGCGGTCGCTGTGTATGGATAACAGCGGTAAAATACGAACTCTAAACTACACTATGCTCCTAATTTTGTACATACAACATCATCACATAAGATTTCAGATATCGTATTATATTAACTTATAACATCCTCGTCTCATCAGTCACTTGACTTGGTCCGTGGCTATGATGGAAAACCGGGTTTACCCGAGAACAAGATCTCGGTGGCAGGGATTGGGAGCAAAATGCTGGGTGAACGCTCGCCTGTTCATATTTTCCCAGTCTTACGAACTAAAAGCTCCGTTCGCGCTACCCGAGGTAGGAAGAGTCCTGTGGCATTGCTGTACTCGAGCGGAACACGTGAACGCGTAGCAAACGGTTAGGCCAGCAGATGTGAACCGATGTGAGAAATCGTGTTCGAGTTCAACACTGGCGGCCGCCTACTCTTGCTCACAGATAGGCATTCACCGTCAGGCAGCATCAAACAGCTACAGGCGAGCTGATGCGTAATAAGAAGAAGAATTTCTGCGTTGTGAACGCTCATTGCACAATATATAATTCACCAGGTGGCGCTGCGTCACATGCTGTGCAGTTCAATACATAATACCAACTACCCTAATAGCGCGGAACGTTCCAAACATAAATTAACGTTATTGTTATTATTATCAATAAAAAACGCGTAAAACGTAAGTGATAGGTTAAAATCGATGTCAATTTATGATACGGATATCATATTATAGTGTAGTATATGCGGTACTCGAAACTCAAAAATGACATCCATTCTTACCTATCTCTTACGGTTTACGAGATAATTGTTGTTAAAAACAACAATAATGGAATGTTCCCCTCAGGTCCCAGTGGAACGTTCCATACGTTACACGTTCCGGGAACGTTCCTAGAACGTTCCAGTGGAACGTTTCGAAGGTGCCCGCGGAACGTTCCCGGAATGTTCCGTGCTACGTGAGGGATCTTTAACTATTACATTAATTGCTACTTAGGAACTTGTAACTGTGAACAAAGTACTTGTATTTTTAATCAAGAAGATTTATTTGCTAGAAAATAAAGTTTTCATAAGTTTTCATGATAAATTAGTTGAATTTTCAAAGAAACACGTTCAACTGTTACCTAAAGATGGAAAAGCTTCGTTTTCAGAAAACAAATTTATGAGCACAAAAATTAGAGATTTTTGAACAAAATAGTTCAATCATTAGTTAATAAAATGAATTTTGAACCAACTAATTAAACTTTTGGCTTCAACATGACGACTATTTGGTTTTTGGTTGAACTTCAAGTGTTTTCGTGGCAAATTTTATAATTTCTTTGAACACTCATCTTTGTAGGTTGAAAACTTAACTGTTTAACATAAACATTTAACTATTATCTTTCTATTTCAATAACCTTACTGAAAATGGAACTATTTTCTTAAAGAGTCATCTTTCTAATTAAAAATTCATCTTTCTTGGTTGAAAATTGTTTTTCGTTCTAAATGTTTCAAGTAGTGATATTGAACTCGGGGTTTTCTTATTTGTTTGAGAATACTATTATTATATTTACTATCTTTTAGATTAAAAATACATACATCATTATTGAAAGTTTCCAGTACTTGGTTGGAAAGTAATTCCACCTGTTCAAGATTCATCTCCTTAGTTACGGAATATAAATTGCTGACATTTTTTTTTGTCGTTAAACATTTTTTTTTCACATGAAAATTCAACTATATGAATTTTTGAAAATTAGTCTTTCTTGGTGGAACTAAACTTTTTTTGATTTGAAATAAAAAATTTTTCGTCTTTGTGGGTTGGAATAACAACTATACTATTTTTTACTGACAATACATTTTTTTTCTTGCAAATGGAACAACTTGGTTACATTTGTTTTCTTACATTATTGACCAACCTTTCTTGGTTGGAAATTTAAATTCGGTTGAAAAATCGTCTTTTTTGTTGTAAAATTCACATCTTTTTGTCAAAATTCCAGATTTCTTGTTGAAAATAAAACTGTTTCCTTGAAAATCAATCTGTTTTGTGTACGAACTCACCTTCTGTTTTTGTAACTTCATATTTTTTGGTAAAAAATTAATCTTGTCAGTAGTACTATTAGTCATCTATTCCGTTACAAATTCAACTACTTCGGTGAATATTATCAGTTTTTGGATGAAGTTAACTGTTCTTGATTTACAATTGCAACTTTTTTGTGTGTCAATGCTATGGGTCAATCGATTCGTCTTGAATCAACACAACTTTTCTGTTCTTGCATCAACTTTAAATTATGAGAATGAGAAAATTGTTACTATACAAATTTTTTTTTTGAATATATAAATTACCATAACTTCCCTACTCTTTGATAAAATGTATTAATATTGTAGGTCAATCGATTCTTTTCGAATAGAGGAATCTTTTATATCCTTGCATCAACTTTGAATTATGTTCAAGAAAAAAGTTTTACTACAAAAAACCGTATTTTCAAATATTATGCTACTTTTATACTTTTACTATAAAAAACTTATTTAAAAATATTATTAAGTGCTAAAAGAAAATGCAATAAATTGTTTTTTGCAACACTGTACGGAAAGTTCTTAATATATGCACCAAAAAATGAGCTGAAAATGGCCGATTCTTGATGAAGTCAAAGTGGGCGGGAATCATAAAATTCCCGCACCAAATTATTCGATTTTGAATCGCGTGCCAGATTACAGCCAATTGCAGAATCTGTCCAGCGTGATGGCCAACGCACGGTGCGCGTGCAGGCTGTCCATTCTATTAGCACTACCATCATTTCGTCAGCTGACAAGTTGAGCGTTTAGGTTAGTTTGCCTGGTGCAAATATTTGGGAACCTTACGTTTAAGAGAGTCGAGTGTAAATCATTTTAGTTCGGTTCTTTTTCCTCTCGGGGGGCTTAGCCCCCCGAACCCCCCACGGGAACTCTGCCCCGGACCCCGCCCTCCACACGAAAATCTTACTACCTACCAATATTTCTTATGCCACGAACTTCCCTTTACAGGGGTTATAAAAAATAGTATATGATACGCGTGCGGGTTGGTGATTCCTGCACTTGTATCATAATGTACTATTAGAAATCCGTCGGTCAGTCTCAAGATATTAATGAGGAAAATAAGCCCTTCAACGGGCCTAAACCGTTAAGCAGGTCAAAAAAGCCCTTGGCTGGAATCAGTTTTTTAATGAGCCCTTTTCTGGGACTTGGAATCATAACTTTTTTCCTGGATCTTTGAACCCTCATCACCACCTCCATAGTCATGGGGGCTAAAAACGTGTTTTATGGGTTTTATTTTTTTGTGACACAGCTGTGTAATAGAAAAATCTGAACAAAAAGTAAAAGACAAATAATTAGAATACACCTAAAATTTTTTTTACATTGTTCTGGCGCAAAATTCAAATTTTTGAGAGAAATTCAATTTTTCGAAAATTTTTGTTGAAAAAATTTTTTTGAGTACTGTTCCAAATTTTTTATAAATGAAAGGTCCTCTCATGTGCTTACTTTCAGAATTTATTCAGATTTTGAATCAATGTGGACGGTAGTTTTTTTAAATAAAAACTTTCACAGATGTCAGATACCCTTATTAAGAAGAACCATTGGTAAGTATTGGATCCAGTACTTTTTCCTCGAAAAAGTATTGGATTTCCAATACTTATTCGCAAAAAAAGTCTTAGATCTGAAGCTTGCCAATACTTCTTTTTCATAAGGGCATCATGGATTAATATTGAAATTCTGAATATTATTTATGATCAAATGCTGTATTTTGAAAGTTTCTGAATGTTTTAATTAGTGTGTGAAATGGAAATCCTTTATAAAAGTTTTGGATTAATTATCGTCGCTATCCTTATTAATTACAGGCACCATTTTATGTTGTACGAACAGTTTGCTCAATATTTCTGCTGGTCGAACGATTTTCGACATATATCGAGCATGGGATAGATAGTAAATCACAGCAGCAGCATGTGAGCAGCAACCGATTGTACGATTCGCATTTGCGCGCTCACATTTATATCACTAAATTCCTTCGAAACCAATGGAATCAGGCGTGTATTCAACAAAACACTCAGAACGCCGATGATTCATATGGCGTGACTGAACTTCTACTTTCAAAATGTTCTCGGTTTCTTAAGCGCAGCAAATGTTAATTTTGTTGTCATTGTCCATCAAATCAGCTAAATACGATACAGCTTGACTGAGTTGATACGAACCCGTGAACAATATTTCGAGATCGTTGACGGTGATTTCCGAAAAATCTCCCACATCCGATGAACATATATGTTTGAAAGAAATCTGTCGCCTACTCCATCGTTTTTCTTGAACTTCTTGAGCCAAAATATTCTCGGAGTCATTAGCTGATTTCAAACGCGATACAATGGACTCGCAATTTTGCATTTCGGAATCGAAACGTTTTCCGAATGTCTTATTTGAAAAACGTGCAATTTTACTAAAATAGCCGATTTTCGGAAGTAACTTATTATCTATTTGATGGCAGAGGAGTCGATATTTCCTTTTAACCCTCCGTTAGACGCAACCGGCCTGACAGGCCACCTTAAGCTGTTTTCGTTTATCTCTCGTACTACAGAGCGTACAGGGGTTTGACCTGCTTAGTATTTGTTAATCAATATAAGCTCTTTCGATAACATAATCATAATCAACATAATCATCATAATTGAAACTTGAAAGTTCACTCTCAGGGTTTTTTTGGGTTGGCGATAATGAATTTTATGTCAATTCCACAAAAAATGGCGAGGTTGCAATATGGTGGACACTTGTATGCACAACTTATTTGATTTCGATGACAATCGTCATACTGGACTCTCATGAGTCAATGATAATATATTTGTCGTCATTTTCACACAAAAAACAAACATAATGACGGATGCAATATGGCTGGCCGTATTTTCGAAACCTTATCTCATTCCAACGAAAATCATTATACGAAGCTTCTTTGAGTTCCTAATAAAGTGTTATTTATTCTGAAGGGAAAATTCATAACAAGAGGTGCAATTACAAAAAAAAAACCGCGAATTCGGTGAGTCTGCCTTCCAATAGTCGCCATATTGGATCTACCATTTTAATTTTTGCAGTTCTAACGTCACAATCGTAATGAGCGATCCCAAACACACCCGTACATCAAGTTTCAGACGACTTGAAAAAAAATCGCTAATTCTGCGATTCTGCCATTCAATAGTCGCCATATTGGATCCACCATTTTGAAATTTGCAATTTCAACATCAGAATCGTAATCGGCGACCCCAAAAACCTTAAGAGAACTTTCTATAACAATTATTTCTGATGCGCTTCTCGAATAAATAAAGGTGGCCTGTCAGGCCGATTGCGTCTAAACTAGGAAGTTTTTGGGTTGCGTCTAACAGAGGGTTAATGATGAAATGTATTGCTTCAACAACCCAACAAGTTTTCGTCACTTGGCGGGAGTCATTAGATTCAGCTGTATTTAGCTGGTTACCTTATCCTTGAAGTGCTGGCATGAGAACTTCATACCCTGCGAAGAACCATTTCCACGTAATGCAAAAACATATCAAGAAAAATTTTCAATCACACATATTGTTGAAACCCAATATAAATTATAATATAATTATTTATTAATTATAATATAAATAATAGTAGTAAAACAGCATGTTTTTCAAATAAAAATTCGGAAAACGTCTCAAATCCGATATGCGAAATTGCGTGTCCATTGTATCGCGTTTGAAATAAACTAATGATTCTGAGAATATTTTGGCTCAAGAAGTTCAACAAAAACGATGGAGTAGGCGAAAGATTTCTTTCAAACATATATGTTCATCGGATGTGAGAGATTTTTCGGAAATCACCGTCAATGATCTCGAAATATTGTTCACGGATTCGTATCAACTCCGTCAAGCTGTATCGTATTTTGCTGAATTGATGGACAATGACAATAAAATTAACATTTGCTGCGCTAAATAAACCGCGAACATTTTGAAAGTGGAAGTTCAGTCAAGTCATATGAATCAATCGTCGGCGTTCTAAGTGTTTTGTTGAATACACGCCTGATTCCATTGGTTACGAAGGAATTAAAAGATATTGTTGTGAGTGCGCAAATGCTAATCGTACGATCGTTTGCTTATCACATGCTGCTGCTGTGATTTGCTATCTATCCCATGCTCGATATTTGTCGAAAATCGTTCAAACAGCAGAAATATTGAGCAAACAGTTCGTACAACATAAAATGTTAGCTTTAATTAATGGGGATAGCGACGAGGATTAATCCAAAACTTTTATAAAGGATTTCCATTTCACACACTAATTAGAACATTCAGAAACATTGAAAAATACAGCATTTGATCATAAGAAATATTCAGCATTTCAATATTAATCTATGATACCCTTATGATGAAAGAGTATTGGTAAGTATCGGATCTAAGACTTTTTTCGCGAATAAGTATTGGAAATCCAAGTCTTTTTCGGGGAAAAAGTACTGAATCCAATACTTAAAAATAATTCTTCTTAATAAGGGTATCTGCCATCTGTGAAACTTTTTATTTCAATAAACTACCGTCCACATTGATTAAAAATCCGAAAAAAATCTGAAAGTTATAACATGAGATGACCTTTCATTGATGAAAAATTTGAAACAGTCTTCAAAACATTTTTGAACAAAAATAATTTTCGAAAATTTTAATTTCTCTCAAAAAATTGAATTTCCCGCCAAAACACTGTAAAAATTTTTTTTTAGTTCTATTCTAATTATTATTTTTTTGTACTAATTTTGTTCAGATTTTTCTATTACACAAATGTGTCACAAAAAAATAAAAACCACAAAACAAATTTTTAGCCATCATGACTATGGGGGTGGTGATGGGGGCTCATAAATCCGGGAAAAAAGTTATGATTCCAAGTCCTAGAAGAGAGCTTATTGAAAATCTGGTTCCATTCAAGGGCATTTTTGACCTGCTTAACGGGCTAGGCCCTTTAATCCATTTATCTGCAACCGTTTTCTAGTTATCGTGTTCAAAAAAAAGTGTGACATCCACACATCCACACACACATCCGGACAATTGCTTAGAAGATTGTATTAGACATTTTTGAATTGAGGAAGGTTTAATTTAATTAATTCAAAAATTTTTGAAAATGTTACCATTACAAAGCTTCCTCTATGAGGAAGCGAAAATATGGAATCTGTACCAAAAGATGTCAATTTGGAAACTAAAATAGTATATTGCATTACAAGTGGTAGGCGATGGCCTTTTCGTGACAAGTGCAGTGTTTTTAGGACGAGTCGTAGGTGAGGGCACCGAAGGTGCCCGAACCGAAGACGAGTCTCAAAACACTGCACGAGTCAAGAAAAGGGCCTACCACGAGACATGCACGAAACTTTTTACAACAAGATCATGAAAATCGTAAAAAAACGCTACCTGATCGAAGTTGCGGGGGG
>CAKNXH010063009.1:0-37010 GCA_932178445.1 Andricus quercusramuli
CCCCGCACTGATCAAGCCACCCCTCCAATTCCGTGGCAGACATCAATATGAACAATTTTACTCTCTGAAATTTTTTGTATATCTCGTATATTTTTGGTGGAAAATGGGATCTTTTATTTCCTTTTTAATATTTTCGATGGATAAAACCAGAACCATTGGTCAAAAATGGCTGGTTAACGAACTTGTTATTTCTTTTTACGTCTTAAAAACGTGTGACAGACCTAAATCCAATCGGATCAGTCTTTCGAAGTGTATCGTGCCTACAGACTACAGAGAGACAGACACCTTCGTAAAAATCATTTTTTCTGACTCGGGGGGTCTCAAAACGTGGAGATTTGATGAGAACCGACTATGTCAAATTCAGATAAAACCAATACCTTCTCATTGAATGAGAATGTAAAAAAAGTATTTTCTCTACAAGAATGGACAAATGATGATATGATGAAAGTCAAACGATAGTATTATTACTATTAGAAGTAGTAATATAAAATCATTAAGTTTTAATGATTTTTCTTTATTGGTAATCTGGACTACAATTTTTCTTTGCTTTGAGCTGAAAGTTTTTTCTTAACGGTTGAATTTTGGAAATTGCAACGATTTCTAATTACAGCCATCAAAAATGACGGTTAGAAATCATGAAGAAAGATCGGCATTCCTTATCATACAAAGTGTTGTTTTAGTCGATTTTCTGAGCATTTTTTTGAAAATTATTAACATCAAATTAGAAAGAACTCCGAGTAATAATACGAAAATTGTGACGATCGAAAGTTAGGCCGTGACGGATCAGCCCGTGAATTTATTTGTAAAATTGTTAAAGATCAATTTGGCGTGTTGAGAATCTATTTGACGTTTTTGCACGTGAGTTTTGTTTTGGACATTTTCGCGCGTCAAATATTTCTTTGACGTTTACGCACGTGATATTCTGTTTTGACAATTTTGCGCGTTGAAAACCTTTGTGACATTTTTTCCCGTGAGTTTTTTTGAACATTTTTACGCATGGAATATTTTTTTGACAGTTTTGTTCGTAACAAAACTATGGAACGTTTTAGCTCCCGGCGTGTCATATAAGTCTAAGAACTTTAGATTTTTAATATGTTGTTAACAAGACTATTTGCAATATCTGTACAAAAATCGACATTATTGATATTTTTTTCTGAGCCAAAAAAAAAAAAAACTTTTAGGATGCCAAGCTGACCGAGGCTACTATTTAATAAAATGGTGTACTTCACAGACTTGTTATTTTACCAGTGATATGTACGTCTCAGCTCTGTAGATTTTTAACATGTTGTTAACATATAGAATTCCTGAAGATATAAACAAGAATACAACTTTTTTTCTAATATTTTCCACATTGATAAGGGTGCTGTATGCGTACCGAAACGTTGGAGCCTTTTATGCTGGTTGTCCAAATTTGGTCGTAGGATTCTTGTTTTTATTTTCAGGGATTCTATACATTAGTTTGAATATTGGACGTTGAATAGGATTTTGCCATATTTGCAATATCTGTATAAAAATTTACATTATTGAGATTTTTTCTAAGCCAAAAAAAAAAAAACTTTTAGGATACCGAGCTGACCGAGGCTACTATGAAATACACTGACGCACTCAACAGACTTGTTATTTTTCCACTAATATATAAGCCTGAGATCTTTAGATTTTTAACATGTTGTGAACAAGACTATTTACGATATCTGCACAAAAATCTACATTATTGAGATTTTTTCTGAGCCAAAAAAACAACAACTTTTAGGATGCCGAGCTCGCCGCGGCTACTATGAAATACACTGACGCACTCCACGGACTTGTTATTTTTCCACTGATATATAAGTCTGAGAACTTTAGATTTTCAACATGTTGATAACAAGATTATTTGCAATATCCGTACAAAAATCGACATTATTGAGATTTTTTTCAGAACCAAACAAAAAACAACTTTTAGGACGCCGAGCTGACCGAGGCTACTATGAAATATACTGACGTACCCAACAGACTTGTTATTTTTCCACTGATATATAATTCTGAGTTCGTTAGATTTTTAACATGTTAACAAGACTATTTGCAATGTCTGTACAAAAATTGACATTATTGACATTTTTTCCCAAACCAAAAAAAAAACAAAGAAACGTTTAGGGTGCAGAGCTGACCGAGGCTATTATGAAATACATTGACGTACTCTACAGACTTGTTATTTTCCCACTGGAAGAACAAAAAAATTTTACTTAAAAAATGCAATACTAAAAAAGTTTAAGAGTTTAGAAAAACCCACAAGTTTTTAGCACTTATCTAAGAGAATATAGTTATGAACAAAAATGAATTTTTTAAACGACTAAGTTTGTTAAATTGCATTATTTATTACTTTGCTAAGTGAAAAGTGGGTGAAAAGTTACAAATTTCAGGAAAACCCGCAACTATCTAACATCAATAAAGAAGAAGATAGTTATAAACAATAATATTTTTAAATAATTATTTTTGCTACACTGCATTAATTGTTAACTCACTCCAAGTGAAAAGTAGACAAATAGTTAAAAATTTCAGAAGAAATCGCAACTTTCTAGCATTATTCAATAATGATAATAATAAATTGTTTGAACAATTTTGTTAACTTTAATTAATTACTGTCCCCACTCTTATTGGAAACTGGACAAAAAGTCAATTTTTGTTTTTTAAACTGCAATTTTTTAGCATTATTCTGAGAGAAAAATATTAAGAAT
Source organism: Andricus quercusramuli (assembly GCA_932178445.1). Lineage (NCBI taxonomy): Eukaryota > Metazoa > Arthropoda > Insecta > Hymenoptera > Cynipidae > Andricus > Andricus quercusramuli. The sequence continues at coordinate 2,712 of CAKNXH010063009.1, forward strand.
ATTAATAAATTATTTGAACACTATGTTTGTTAATATTAATTCACTCTAATTGAAAATTGAACAAAAAGTGCAAAATTAAAATAAAAACCGCCAACTTCTAACTCTGTTCTAAGATAAAATTGCAACAAACAATAATACCTTTTTTTGACAATTTATTATTGTTCATTCATTTACAAATATCACGTATATAAACCACACTTTTCATGCTGTATGTACCTATAGTTCACTGTTCCACTTTGTATTCTTTGTTACCAAAAAACAAAGCCCCCAGAGCAAATTTTTCATAAAAATATGCAAAATGAAAATGTAAATTTCGTTCAGCAATAAATTATTTCGAAATAAAACGAAACCGTAGAAGTATAAAAGTACAGTTGACAGTATACTGCTGTACTTCATAACACAGTGGAAAAGGGATTCTGTCCCTTCTCTGGCCTGCGGAGAGGCGATCACATTACAAGGGGTTACTTTTTTTGCCTCTCGTCATAAAAACATACTTAGTACGTGCGGGGAACTTCCCAATTTTCCTATTTCAAAGTATTTTTCAAATCCTTACATAAAATACCTTTTTAGAATAATAAAATATCTTCTGATTTTTTTTTTAATTTGCAGGTGCATTGTCCAAATATGGAAGAAACTTTTTACGAAGTATGAACGAAAATCTAAAACGGTTACTATGCCTAGAGTAATGTGAAACATAGGGCAATTTTTTAGAAATATTTAATATAATTATAGATGAATTGCAATTTCGCATACACTGGGTGAGAGGTAATCCTTAATCATGATCAAATCTGTATTTTGGACTTCTTTTTCGGATAACTATAGCTGACACGTGTAAAAGTGTGAAAAAAGTTTTTTTTTCTATTTTCTGAGCAAACTATTATTTTTATGTGAAAAAGGTAAACATTTTTTTACAGGAAAGAATTTTGCACATTTTCCTATAAAACCTCCATTTTTCTAAAAGTAGCCGTTTTCTATACAGAGGGTGTCCCAGACTCAAGTGTCCGGACTTATATAGCTGTACAAAAATAAGAAACAAATGAATCGAAAATTCTTTTTCCAAAAAATCAGTTGAAGTTTTTGAGTTGTTAAATATTTAAGCTGGACCAACTAGGAGCGCGGAATAAACAGTCATGCCTACGTAAGCGTGAGTTTAAAGCACTGTATTGAAGCGAGCGCCGAGGTGGGGTTAGCGAGGGGAGAAGGAGAACAACAATCACCACACTACGTTGGACTCTCGCACACGTACGGTTTTTCTGAAAATGTCAATAGTCGATTTTCTCCAAAAACCCGCACTTATATTTTTTGCCAATTTTTGGTTAAATTTTTACTATCATGAGGAAAATACCGTGTGAGTTTAATGCGGGCTAAATAACTTTTGTGGCCAGGAGAATTTTTTTTCATGAAATCGAATTTTCGCATTTTTCTTGAAAACAAGAACAGATACAAAAAAATGTGGAGAAATAGTTTGCACATTGAAAAAAGTTCTACAAAAAGTTTTCCTACGTATTTATGATATCTTGTACCATTTCCGAGAAAAATGAAAAAATTAAATTTTCATAAACAAAAAAAATTATCTTGACCTCAAAAATGGCTTAGCCCATTTAAAACTTATGAAATATCATATTTATGTGAACAAAAATTTGTAAAAAATATTTCTAAAAATAAAAAAGGTGAGGTTTGTCCCTTTTCACAGAAATATAATATAATATATAAAAAATATAGAGAAATATAATGTATAAAATTTGAAGAACAAGTTGAAGGACTAGAAACATATAGGTAATTTCTGTGAAAAGGGACGAACCTCACCTTTTTTATTTTCAGAAATATTTTTTACAAATTTTTGTTCATATAAATAAAATATTTTATAAGTTTTATGTGGGCTAAGCCATTTTTGAGGTCAAGATAATTTTTTTGTTTATGAAAATTGAATATTTTCATTTTTCTCGGAAATGGTACAATATATCATAAATACCCCTAATAGCACGGAACGTTCCTGGGACGTTTCGCGGGAACTTTCGGAACGTTCCCGGAACGTGTAAAATGTCCGCCGCTTGGGAACGTTCTAAACATAAAGTAACGTTATTGTTATTATTATCAATAAATATCGTGTAAATCGTAAGTGATAGCTTAAAATTGATGTCAGTTTATGATACGGATATCATATTATAGTGTGTAATATATGCGGTACTCAAAATTCAAGAATGACATCCGTTTTTACCTATCTCTTACGGTTTACGAGGTAATTGTTATTAAAAATAACAATAATGGAAAGTTCTCCTCAGGTCCCAGTGGAACGTTCCCAAGGGGCGGACATTTTACACGTTCCAGGGACGTTCCTGGAACGTTCCGAAGGTGCCCACGGAACATTTCCGGAACGTTCCGTGCTATTAGGGCCGTAGCAGAACTTTTTGTAGAACTTTTTTGAATGTGCGAACTATTTTCTCAACATTTTTTTGTATCTGTTCTTGTTTTCAAGAAAAAAGCGAAAATTCGATTTTATGAGAAAAAATTGTCCTGACCACAAAAGTTATTTAGCCTGAATTAAACTCACACGGTATTTTCCTCAGGATAGCACAAATTCAATAAAAAATTAGCAAAAAATATAAGTATATATTATATTATTATATATATTATAGCTACTTTTTAATATAGATATTAAAAAGTAACTTGGGTGATGTCACGTTACACAGTTCTTTCAATTAGGCATTTTCACTTCAACGCCAGCTAACTTCACTTCGTCAAGTGCTGAGGGGAAAACAATGGCACCAAATGCATGGGACAAAACTTTATTTTTGTAATATCTTCGTAATAAATAATAATTATCATTTTATTATTTCATCACATAGTTCTTAAAAAATAATAAATAATTTCCAAATATATTTATATAGAAAAAATTGCTTTTCAAGAAGATATTAACCAAATAGGGCCAAAATGGACCAAATCCCAAGTATTTGGTCCAATCTTTTCCCCGCTGCACTCCACAAAATGAAGTTAGCGGGTGTTCAAGTAAAAATACCAGGCTCATTTGAAATCATCAAATGTGCAAATCATTTTTTTACAACAACTAATAATGGTTGAGAAGTAAAAATAACTAAATATTATTTTAAATTATTTTACAATTATCGATTGTTATAGACAAAAAATATTTTAATAATTAAATTAAATTAAGTACTACCAGTAATTTAATAATCTCTTCAATTGATAATTATACTTGTTAAAGATTTGCACATTTAATCATTTTAAATAAGCGCGCCAATAGTAACCAATGCGGTTGCTGGCATGAAGCATGCGCAGTGTGGAAAGATCTGAGAACTATCGCTTTATAAGAAACTATCATATGTTGGTAAAGTAGAAATATTTAGGTATACATACAGTTTCCTTGATGCTCGGTTTTAAGAAAGTCTTTTAATTGACAGTTCACTTATAGTTCAAAATGTTCGAAAATTTCCAAAATTTGAGTGCCATTTTTTTGCGACGAATGCTTTTAAAATATCGGAAAGTTTTGTGTCTTGGAATTTTTTATAATAAATTTGGTTAATTTTTTATCTGACGACAAATTTTCTTTTTTTAATTTAGGGGTCGTGAACATAATACGTCACACGTTTTTCCTTTGTTTAAAAAAAAGGCGAGAATAAAATTGCCTTGAAGCCAAAAGGGATACAACGATATAAACAAAAGAAAAACGCGTGACGTATTATGTGCACGACCCCTTAACAGAAGTAGATACCATTCTTTTAAGATTTTTAAATTTATCAAAGAATTTTATATATCTGTGCTGATAGTATATAGAAATAGTTTCCAGTGGGTGAGAATAATTACAAAAATTATTCATTACGTATTTTTGAATTATTGAACAAATTTTGTTTCAGGATTGGGAAGGTTTAGCTCATTGAAATCAAGAGTTTTGGTATAAAATGTGAGAGATACCAAAGTTTGATTAGTATGAATTGAAAACAGATGTTATTTGGCCATTCTTCAATTTTCATAAACAAATTCAGAGAACGGATATTTTTAATCGGAAAAGCTCAATTTATTCACGGAATAAACAAAGAATGTCTTTGCGATTACTACTCACTACGATACTTTTCAAATTGACAATAATTATTAATTATTCAAAGAATTTTCATAAACATATGCGGGGCAGAATACGTCAAGTGTCAAGCTTTTTCACTTTCACATTAGTTCAACTTCTTTTAGGTTTATCCGATTGGACTTTCATTTTTTTGGAAAACTCTTTTCATGTACATCAGACTCTCAGTTCATGAACGCACGGTCACGCGCGGTTGATGAATTCCTAGAATTGCGACTCCACAAACTTTCCCAGAGGGCAGGGAGAGAGACGGTTGCGACTCCGCCTCTGAAGGGACGCACTACTACTAAATCAAGTATACCAATCTTATAAAAATGGTTCAGGTCAGCCTGACTGTTTATGTTTCTATACACGCACTTCATGAAAAAGGCTACTTGCAGGCAACCCCTGACATTGTTCCTGAACTGAGAGTCTGGTGTACTTTAAGAATGTCATAATTTTTTTTAAATATTTTTTTTGAAAAAACCCATATTAAAAATTGTTTTCTTCTTTGAAAAGTACCTTTTTTATACTCTTTAAGATCATGTAAAAGAAAAAGTGGCCTGGAAATAATTTCATAATCAAAATGAGATCTTTACGCTCGAGGTCCTATCTAGAGCAAAAATCTCAATTGGACCATAAAATAATTTACAGCCCACTTTCTCTTCTACATAACTTCAAGGGGTCTAAAAAAGTTATTTTTCAAGAAAGAAAAAAAAAATAAATAAGATTTTTTTTAAATCAATTTTAATTTTGTTAAAAAAAAAAAAAGTTCTTAATGCAAAATAAAATGTTATGATGGTCTTAAAGTAAATGAAAAGAGCTTTCCAAAACACTCCAATGAAAGTCTAATCGGATAAACCTAAAAGAAGTTACACTAATGTGAAGGTGAAAAAGCACCTGAAAAAGTGAAAACTTCAGGCCCCTGTATTTTGACAACCGCTTGATAAATGGACCTATGGTTTAGTGAATTAAGGCGCTTCCGCAGGCTCCATTTTTAGCCCATGTATTTGTTTTGACATGTTTCCTCCTACACGGATGAATTGTTCGATGTAATATTTTAACCTAATAATCTCAAGGGCATAATGCCCAACAACAAAGCTTTTTTTTTTTTTTTTTTGAAAAATGGTCTTGTTTTTTTTTTTAATTAATCGAGGATGTGCTTCGTTTATGCGCCTGGAAACGAGCAATCCGCCACCTGTTTTCGGTTGAACCGAAAACAGGCGCTCCGAAATTGAAAGGGAATTTATCCTAATTCACCGTGACGGTTTTCGAGGATGCTTGAACCCAGGGGGTCGGTTGTAACTCATCCGTCCTCTCCATTGTTGCCGTGTGACATGATTCGAGCCGCTTGAACGAAATTGGTATTAATTAAAATATGCATAAATTGAAATTTAATATGCTGCATTAGGTTCATTACATAATGACGAGACGATTAAAAAAATATAGAAAAAAATCGGTTAACCCGTTCAATTTCTGTTGGGAGTTTTGGTAATTTTGCATTTCATTTAAGATTACCTTCAATATTGAGAATATTGCCCGATTTTCCTAGAACATTTTTTTCATTTTTTTTCCAATTTTATCATTTTCAAATTTTATCAGCTAATAAAAATTTCATCTATCCATGTTTTGCGCAATTTTAGAGATTGTAACAGTATTCATTGTCGGCGGTCGATTTACTTTGGTATTTAGCGAAAGACTAATGCAGATTCGAGGAGGTCATGATTAATCAATTCATTATTGCTTCCTTATAGAGGGGGGTTTGGAATGACCTAAATTTTCGAATATACTTTTTTGACATGAGTATAAAACAGTCTTTGTTTTCCCGCTACTTTTGTTTTTGGAGCTCTTCCATAAAGCTCTTTTGTTTATATCAAAAATGCTATTTTCAATGTACAAATAAATGTGGGTGTGTTCACATTCACGGAAATGTCTATAAAACTTTTTAAAAATTTTGGTATTTTACTGTTGACATAACCAACATAAAAATAAAAAATTTGCGATTTAATCAATCATTTTGTATCTTCTAATACACAATGATAAACATTACTGCTGTTTTTTGGACATTCTCACATTTTTCCGTGTTTCAACCAAATTTTATAAAAATGGAAAATCTAGTTCTTATCTCATTCGTCTTCCAAACTTATGTTCTAAGGTATCAATAGGCTCGAAAAGGGACCATATCGAGTCCGAAACGTTGCCATTTTTCAATGAAACAAAGTCCTTTTTTTATCTTAATGAACTTTCCATCCGATGACTGTTTTATACACTAATCGAAGGTTGAAACTGAAGAAAAAGATGCACTTTTTTGAAATATTTAGATATAATTCGACCCTATTAAATTATGTCCGTGTGTGTAACTTTTTTCTCTTCACCACATCTGGAAAAGAGCTATGATCATGAAATTTTGATGGAGTGTAGCTGGAATTGATATCCAGGCGTGATAGGTACTATGTACTTCCATTAGAAGATAGCTTGAATTATTAAAAAAAAAATTTTTTTTGTTTAAACTCGTTTTTTTTTTGGTTCAAAATTAATTTTGTACACTGAAAATGGAATTTCAATTTTATGTTGAATATTCAGCTCTTTTCATATTTAAGATAATAACATAGATAAAAAATGAAGTATTTTTTTTGATTTTAAATTAAAATTGATAATTATTTTACCTTTTTCATTGAAACTTTCATAAAAATTCGTCTTTTTTGGTAGAAAATTAATATTCTTGCTTGAAATTTAATCTGTTTTCGTTGAAAATGCAACTATTTGGGTAAGAATTAATCTTTTTCATTTAATAAATAAACTATTTTGTTGCAAATACGCCTATTTGGCTGACTTAAACTACTTTTTTCTTTGAGATTAACAGCTTCTTTGTTTAAAATATGAACTATTACATGTTTCGCTTAGAAGTCATTAGCTCTTTGGGTTAAAAATTAAACTATAGTTTCAACTGTTATACTTTTTTATACTTTTCATACTTTTCTCTATACTTTATACTCGTAAATTACTACGATAAGTTAAAGGCGAAAAATGCATTTTTTGCAGAAAATTAATATTTTCAGTTGAAAATTCATCTTTGTAGGTTAAAATGCAACTATTAATTTAAAAATGTAAATATTGTGTTGAAATATCAACTTTTCAGGTTAAAACGTCAACCACTTTCGTTCTCCTTTAGCTTGAAAATTCATCTATTTTGGCATAAAATTCAACTATTTCGACGAAAATTAACTTTTTGGCTGATAATTCTAACAATTGAGTGAAAGTTCATCTCTGTGGCTTGAGAATTGAACTAGTTAGTTGGAAATGAAATTGTTTTTAGATGAAGTTTAATATTTTTTGTTTGAAAATTCGACCACTTGTTTGAAAATGTGTCTTTGCTGGTGGAAAATTTAATTATTTAGTTAAAAATACCACTACTTTATTTTAATTAATTATTACTATTTATTTCAAAAACGATTCTTTATAAATCAGGAAAGTCGAAAAAGTTAAAAAATACAATATAAAAAGACACACAGCACTTTGCGTTTTCTAACATTTGTATATAAGGCATGTAAGACGTCATCAGCATACTAATAAGAAAGAACCTAAAGAACTTTGTGTCTTTTTTGCTTTGCAACAGTGACCGAGTGCGGAGCGAATTTACAGACAAAAAGAATCGCTTGCCCTTACGTATGTTTTAGCCTTGTCAAATAGCTCGGACTCTTACCGGAAATCCAAGCGAAATAAGTCCCGGCTAGATTCGGCTATACACTAGCGACGATCGTTCGGGTAAGTTCAGGACAGCACAGTGTCTCTTACGTATGTTCTGTTCTCCTACTTGGAGGCCTTGCTCGAGCTCTCCGATGAAGGTATCGTCCGCAAGTTTGTCCATTTGTTTGCGACATGAACAAATAATATGGATTGACAATTCGCTGTCACCAAATATCACCATTCATGTAATTTTGAGACGATTAGAAATAAAAACGATCACTTTCTATGTATAAATGCCCAAACTGTGCATTTCTTTATAACAATTGATTATAGCATAAAAACACAACATCGACTGACAATTCTTCATCACTAAACATCACCACTTTTGTAATTTGAAGAACATTATAAAGAAAAACTATCACTCTTTGTCAATAAATGACCACACTATGCATTTGTTTATAAAAAAACAGATCATATCGCTTGACAATTCTTTGTCACTAAATATCACCACTTATGTAATTTGAAGACGAGTAGAAAGAAAGACGATACCTTGCTATCTATAAATGGACAAACTATGCATTTGTTTATAACAAAAACAAATAATATCGATTGACAATTCCTCGTCAATAAACATCACCACTTGTGTAATTTGAAGACGATTAGAAGAAAAATACCATTGCTTTCTGTCTATAAATGACCAAACAATGCATTTGTTTCTAAAATTTGTTTACGGAATAAACAAATAATATCGAATTACCAATCATAATCAGTAAATATTACCACTCATATAATTCAAAAGTACTGCGAAAGAAAACCGATTACTTTCAGCCAAAACCCGCCTAAACTATGCATTTCATTACATAATTTGTTTATAAAAATTAGTTGAACTGGTGTTTCTTTGTATGTGCTTTAGGGTCCAGTAATCAAAAAACGGTGTTTTTTAATAAGACGTTTCGACTCATGTGGGAGTCCTCTTCAGTGATTTATTTCTAAACAAAAAAATTTTACATTTTCAGTAATATGATAAAAGAAGTAAATTTACGTTTTTTGTAATATGTTTCCACTAAAAAATAGCAGTGACGAACAATATCTAATTTTAGAGATTAAAATACAATTACGACTCTTTTTGTTTTATAGTTTTTTTTGTTACAAATACAATAATTCTTCTAACATCATAGAAGTAAGGAATATGAAATATAATGTAATTAGTTTGTGTATAATTATAACTAATTCACGATAAAGCATAAATGAACTAATAGAAGGATTACAAATGGAAAACGATTACCAATAATTACTAAACTGCTTTATTATGATAATGAAAATTCGCGAATTTTTTAAATTAATTTAATTTGAATAACAGTTTAATTTTTATTTTTATTTTTTATATTTATGCATAATTTTTCTAATCTCATCAGTTTTATTTTTTTATTTTCAATATATATCTTTACATGTCATTACTAACCTTATCAAGTGTGTAAGAAAATCATCACATCACTATCGCACTAATGAAATTCGTTGCCGAACACTACAATTGAATTTAATTTAATTTTGCGTCGTTTTTTTTAAAAGCACATCTTTTTTAATGAAAGTGACTAGTTGCTCTTGTCACTATTGGAAAACGACTGATTTCTGAAGTGTAAGGGCATTATGTCAAAAGGGACCATGCAGTTTAAGGTTATAGTGGGAGAAGTGCATATTACAGCTCAGGCCTCAGAGTGCAGTGAGATTTAAATTGAAGGTCGTAAATTTGAAATCGGAGACTTTCCTGTATTTTCGTTTGAAATTCTTGTTACTTAGGGGTACCGTTTTATTGCTTTGGTTGATTTTTAATGTTCTTGGGAATTTTCCTGAAACCACGGACATGAGACTAAAAATTCAAGTTCATCCTGAATGCTGAATAAAAATTTATATGTAAATAGAAAATATAGTAGTTTCTAAATGATAATCATTTTGGCGCTCAGAATTATATTTATTTAGATTCAAAATATTTGAATAGAAATTAGACCAAAAAACAGTACGGAGTAAAATCATATTGGCCATCAAGGAAATCAAAAATTATAAGACATTATTGTGAAGGCTTCTAGATAGCAGAAAGTGGATACTAAATTGTTTATTGTTTTTTTTTAAATAAAGCCTTATAAAAAGAGGAAAGTTTTTGAATGTCTGTTCTTTGATTGGCAGCATTAGGTTCACTTGCAATGTGAATCATTTCTAGTAGCATACGTTTCCTGTAATTATCAGTTTTATCAATGATTTTATTCTGTTGGAAATTGAATTGACTGTTGGAATTCTGTATTTAATCGGACGTTTTGTTGTGCCTATGTAGACGGAATCACGACCAGAACAGGGTATTTTATAAACTACATTTTTACCGTCAAGTGTAGGGATAGGATCTTTCTTTGATTTGAAAATGCATGATAAATCATTTACATTTCGGAAGGCCGGTTTTACATCGAAAGGTTTACGAATGCCCGACAATTTTTCTGATTGATCTGGGTCGGTTGTGTGGGCATTACTCGTTAGTGTGTGCGTGTTTGTAGATGTACGGCTAGTCGAGGGTTGATGTTTTTGAATTTCTGTGTGTCACTCGTAACTGTGTGTGTGTTTGCAGAGGTACGGCTAGTGGAGGGTTTATGGGTTTGAATGTTTGTGTGAGAGTTTTTCTGTTTGATGGCATGTAAGCGTTGTTTTATTATCTTGTTAATCATTTGTAGGGGGTAACTATTTGTCCTTAAAATTGCTTTGATTTTTTTGATATTCTGAGAATGGAAATCTTTATGAGAAAGAATGATGCTCCTGTCTACAAGGTTGTTGATAACATTTATTTTATATTTCATCGGGTGATGTGAGAAAAAATTAAGAACTCTATCTGAGCTAGTAGGTTTTTTGGACCAGTTGGTTTTTAAATCTTCACCATCGCGAATAACCACTACATCTAGAAAACTGATTTGATTGTCAGTTTCTTTTTCAAGGGTGAATTTCAATTTATTATTGTGATTGTTGAAAAAGGTACGAATTGTATCAACTTCATTTTCAGGTACTGCGGTTATGATATCATCGACATAGCGGAAATAAATGGAAGTTAGAATGGAAGTTTTGTTAGGCATTCTTTTTCTAGGTCGTCCATGACGATATCTGCAACAATAGGGGAGAGGGGTGATCCCATAGGCAAGCCAGATTTCTGTTTATACGATACGCCTTTAAATTTGAATGCGGAGTTAGTGGTGCAAGCTCTAAGGCCATTTCGAAAGTCTGTAAGGGCTAAGGGGTATTTCAGTTTTTACTTTAATTTTGTCGTATAGTTTTTTTATTGCCTCATGTGCTAACTCAATTTGAGCATTTGCAAACGAAGAAAATACGTCAAGTGAAATGATTACAAAGTCTTAAGGGATTTTAATATTTTGAATGCGTTGGACAAATTCAAAACTATCTTTTACCCGAGAAGTAGGATCGGTTATGCTGTCTGAAACTATTTCACTGAGATACCTTGCCAGGTTGTAGGAAGGACTGCCGTTCGTGGAGACTATAAGTCTAAGAGGAACGTTAGGTTTGTGAATTTTTGGTAACCCGTAACATCTGGCAGGAATGCTGTTAGAGACTTTCAATTGTTTTGCAGTGTGTACATTAATGTATTTTTTTTGTTTCCCATTCTGTGACTACTTTATTCACTCTTTTTTCAATATTTTTAGTGGGATCATGATCTAACGGTTGATAAGTGCTCTTGTCAGATAGCCTCGACTAGCCGTACCTCTACAAACACACACACAGTTACGAGTGACACTCACACAGAAATTCAAACACATCAAACCTCGACTAGCCGTACATCTACAAACACGCACACACTAACGAGTAATGCACACACAACCGACCCAGATCAACCTGTGACCTCGCGACAAGCAAAGAAATATATATCCCTACCATACATACAGGGACTATCAGAAAAATTGTCAGGCATTCTTAAACCTTTCGATGTAAAACCGGCCTTCCGAAATGTAAATGATTTATCATGCATTTGCAAATCAAAGAAAGATCCTATCCCTACACTTGACGGTAAAAATGTAGTTTATAAAATACCCTGTTCTGGTTGTGATTCCGTCTACATAGGCACAACAAAACGTCCGATTAAATACAGAATACATGAACACACAAAAGACGTCTATAAACCACCTTCGAAATGGACCGCATTAACTAAAAATTCCTGGTATGAAGACCACAGATTCAATTTCCAACAGAATAAAATCATTGATAAAACTGATAATTACAGGAAACGTATACTACTAGAAATGATTCACATTGCAAGTGAACCTAATGCTGTCAATCAAAGAACAGACATTCAAAAACTTTCCTCTTTTTATAAGGCTTTATTTAAAAAAAACAATAAACAATTCAGTATCCACTTTCTGCTATCTAGAAGCCTTCACAATAATGTCTTATAATTTTTGATTTCCTTGATGGCTAATATGATTGTACTCCGTACTGTTTTTTGGTCTAATTTCTATTCAAATATTTTGAATCTAAATAAATATAAGTCTGAGCGCCAAAATGATTATCATTTAGAAACTACTATATTTTCTATTTACATATATGGTAAATTTTTATTCAGCATTCAGGATGAACTTGAATTTTTAGTCTCATGTCCGTGGTTTCCGGAAAATTCCCAAGAACATTAAAAATCAACCAAAGCAATAAAACGGTACCCCTAAGTAACAAGAATTTCAAACGAAAATACAGGAAAGTCTCCGATTTCAAATTTACGACCTTCCCTTTAAATCTCACTGCACTCTGAGGCCTGAGCTGTAATATGCACTTCTCCCACTATAACTTTAAACTGCATGGTCCCTTTTGACATAATGCCCTTATACTTCAGAAATCAGTCGTTTTCCAATAGTGACAAGAGCAACTAGTCACTTTCATTAAAAAAGATGTGCTTTTCAAAAAAACGACGCAAAATTAAATTAAATTCAATTGTAGTGTTCGGCAACGAATTTCATTAGTGCGATAGTGATGTGATGATTTTCTTACACAATTGATAAGGTTAGTAATGATATGTAAAGATATACATTGAAAATAAAAAAATAAAACTGATGAGATTAGAGAAATTATGCATAACTATAAAAAATTAAACGGATTTTCAAATTAAATTATTGGAAAAAATTCGCGAATTTTCATTATCATAATAAAGCAGTTTAGTAGTGTGCGCCGTCCAGCCGCCGCCGATCAAAATGACGGCGCGAAACATGTCGGCTGGTGATTTAGTTTCGTCTTTTTGCAGAAGTAATTTGCAGAAGCAAATGCAACGGAATCAGATCATTGCACATTGGATTAGTTAATGCATTACTTAATTGATGATTAATCGATGAATTAGTAGACAATTTAGCAATATAAAGATGCACACTAATATAAAGGTGCACACTCCGTCCCCCCATAAATTCAATTTTTTAATTCTTAACATAACTATTACATACATTTTTCAACTTTGAATAATCAACATATTAATTAAATTCTACATACCTTGTCATCACTAAGATAATCTGATGAGGGAAACGGTCTGATTCCGAAACGTCATTTTTGAGTACAATAATTCTAATAAATGGTCTGGAAGAAGTCGATTAAATAAGGTTTTTCCTTACAAATTCTAAATTAATTTAGTATTTTGCGCTTAATGCATTGGTTATTATATAAATAAAGACTGTTAATCAATTACTTAGTTGACGTATGTATGTTTATTGCCTTCAAGAATAAAAGATTCTGTGGCAAGGGAAGGCCACTATTACAAAAATCAATAAAATTAGGATAAATATCAAAATAAAAGAAAAGTTATAATATCGTATGTACAATAGGTTGCTAGGTTATACTGGTTGAGTTCGGGCAGTGTATTATTTGAATAGCGAGAAAGCTCTGATTTTTAAACATGTATGTACTTATAAAGTTGTAAATCGAGCGAAGCATTCCAGGGTTTAAATTTGACAACAATAAGTGAAGATTGTTCTCGTTTATCATATCAGTGTTGCGCAAGTAATAATTTCTGACGGGTGAGTAGATTGAACATTTGGCGATGATGTGTAAAAGATCCTCATTTTCTCTTAGATTACATAACTGGAAAATCTGCTGTGGATCGATTAAATTTGTTCCAGCTTTAGAGGTCAACTTAATGATGAACCTGGAGGAAGTTCTTATTTGTGCGAAAATTCGCTTAAAGACGAAAGGAGCTTTGAATAGCAGATATTGCTGGGGTAGCGCATCATTGTGTATAATTTTACTGTACATGTAACTAAAGTTGCTATTTTCCAATTTTAACATGCGTGTAGTCATTATCAACGGGTTATTTTATTTTCTCTTCATGGAAATACGAAAGATAATTAATTACACATCAGATTAATTAATTACCTGATCGATGATTAATCAAGAAGTTATTATGAAATTGCGCTATATTGAGCAATTCGCAAATTTCACAAAGATTACGAAAATTTTCAGAAATATTTAACAGATTTTCAAAGATTTCATAAAGATTTCCCAAACATTTTTAAATTGTCGTAAAGATGTTACATGCATGTAAAAAATTGCACAAACTTTTTGATAATTTCCCAAAGAATTCGCAGAAATGTGGAACGTTTCGCAAATGTTTACGATCCCTTTACAAGATTTCACTGATTTTGGGAAGATTTCGCAAAGAATTTGGATAGATTTGATGTATGTCTGATAGATTTCAAACATTGCACATAGGTTTCCATTATTTGCCAAACATATCAAACATTTCAAAAACATTTTACAATTTTTGTAAAGATTTCATATACATTTCAAAAATTGCACAAAGTTTGCGATATTTTTGATAAGTTTGCGCAAAACATGGATAGATGAAATTTTTATTAGCTGATAAAATTTGGAAATGATAAAATTGAAAAAAATGGGAAAAGTACTAGGAAAATCGGTCAATATTCTCAATATTGAAGGTAATCTTAAATAAAATGCAAAATTACCAAAACTCCCAACAGAAATTGAACGAGTTAATCGATTTCTTTCTATCTTTTTTTAATCGTCTCGTCATTATGTAATGAACCTAATGCAGCATATTAAAATTTAATTTCTGCATATTTTAATAATTATAAATTTCGTTCAAGCGGCTCGAGTCATGTCACGCGGCAACAATGGAGAGGGCGCATGAGTTACAACCGACCCCCTGGGTTCAAGCATCCTCGAAAACCGTCACGGTGAATTAGGATAAATTTCCTTTCAATTTCGGAGCGCCTGTTTTCGGTTCAACGGGGGTATTTTTCCGGTGGCGGATTGGTCGTTTCCAGGCGCATAAATGAAGCATATTTTCGATTAATTGAAAAAAAAACGACCATTTTTCAAAAAAAAAAGCTTTGTTGTTGGGCATTATGCCCTTGAGATTATGTGGTTAAAATATTACATCGAACAATTCATCCGCGTAGGAGGGAACATGTCAAAACGAATACATGGGCTAAAAATAAAGCCTGAGGAAGCGCCTTAATATAGGTCCACTAGGATTAAAATTTGGCCAAGTTTCAACCCCATAAACAAAAAAACAATAATTTTAGGTGGGAATACTTGTTGACGAATTCTGCCCCATACAGATTTTGGATATTTTTAAATGAATAGGCTCAATTTCTTTAAAGGGTCAACTAAGAATGTCTTTGCGATTACTCTTCGCTATGATACTTTTGAAATTGACAGTAATGATTAATTATTTAAACAATGTTCATGAACATATACAGATTTTGGCTATTTTTCAGTGAAACGGCTCTATTTTTTACGGAGTCAACTAGGAATGTCTTTGTGATTATTCTTCCCTATGATACTTTTTAAATTGACAGTATTTCTCAATTATTTAAATAATTTTCATACAAATATTCCAAGTTTGGCTATTTTTCAGCGAATAGGCTCAATTTCATTAAGTAATCAACAGAGAATGTATTTACAATAACTCTTTGCTACGATACTTTGCAAATTTACACAAATTATTAATTATACACACAATTTTCATTTTTTTTTTAAATTTTGAGTTTATCTTGGTTTTCATTCATATAAGAAAATATATATGAACATATTTCATAATGATAAAAACTTTCCTTTTCATTGATTTCATTCTTTTTCTTTTTTGCTAATTGCTTCCAGTACATTAATAAATTTAATAATCATCTCACCCTTTCACTTTTTAATTTCGGTTTTTGATATGTCAAAATCTTAGATAGCGATACGGATCTTTATAAAATTCTTCAAAACTTGGTGAAATCATTCTAGTTTAAGTTGAGAAAAGCTTTGGAAGCTTTTTATATTATCGGAATACAAAACATAATAACTAACCAGATCAGTTTTTCTCGGCAGCTTATAACCTCGATTTTGTTCATATATTCCATGTGTTAGGTTTAGCCGTGTGGTTTAGATGTAAGGAATAAAGTGCGTTAGATGTAAGTTAGGTGGTTTGAAAAACCCGCCGCCAGTGTTTGCGATTCTTAATAGAATTGAAGCGTGCGATGATGTGCGCAATAATATGGTTGTTTTCAAAGTCAGATATCACTTTTCCAATGAATGGATCTTATAGTTTATAAAATTATAATTTTGAAAACGTACATACAATATTTTTTTACGCATTGTTTACTTTTTTCAATTTAATGTTGAAATATGAATTTTATGTGTCAGTATTCTCAAATATCTTCTTCTGTGTCGATGTCTTCTTTTGGTTATCTGCACGTCGAAAATATAAATCGCAAAATATTGTTTAAAAAAAATGTCAATGGAGGGTTTCGTAAAAGCAAATAGCGGAAATCTACCGAAAGTAGATATATTTATGGTATCGGAGTATTTTAAGGGTAATTGTGACTTCCTAAGTACAGAAATACGAGGAGTGAAAATGAAACGGTTAGGTGGCCTCACCTCTTTATCATAAGTTTCGTTGGTTTCCATCAAAGACACATAGTCACATTGATAATTTTGAGAACCTCTGAGTCACGTGACACCCACGTGACACAAACTCGAATAAGTGTTTCCCACCTTCAATTATAATAATTTTATTCTGTTGAACGACTCAACAGAAAAAATTTTTGAACGCACCTTGAGTTTAGATTAAAATGATATATTAAAAAATGATTTTATCTGAAATTGCAAAACAACCCTATTGTATATGCAGTGGTATAGGTGATTGAGTTTGAATGTTAAATTAAGTTAATTAATAACACTAGTTTACAGCCGAAATGTACATTCAATGCAACTATTTTTTAACTATGTATTTCGGATCGCTAAACTCGAAAATCACACTAAAAAAATTTTTTATGGACAGGTTTTCAAGATTTTATTTTTTGAATTTTTTTACATTCTCATTCTAATGAGAAGGTATTAGTTTTATGTAAAATTTGACATTGTCGATTTTCATCAAATCTCCACGTTTTGAGACCTCCTGAATCCGAAAAAAAAACGATTTTTACGAAGGTGTCTGTCTGTCTGTAGTATCGTGTAGGCACGACAACTTTCGAAAGATTAATCAGATTGGATTGTGCTTTGGAACACGTTTTTATGTCTTAAAAAGACAGAACGAGTTCGTTAACCAGCTATTTCGGATGATGATTCAAAAAGTGAGCACATTTTTAAAATGTTTGAGACCACTTTTTTTTAAAGATTTGAAAATTCTATGTACCGTTATTAGTAGTACGAAAAAAGAGGAACAAAATATCCTAATGACTTTTTCTGATGAAAAAAAAAAATTACCGGAGTTATAGCATTTTCAAAATTCCAAAAAACAAACGAAAATGAACATTTTAAGCCGGAAAACGCACGATATAAAAAAAAAGTCAACAGGAGAAAAACATTTCTTTTTGAACACCTTACAATATTTTCATAACAACTTTTTGAATTTGAAAAAAATCAAAAATTCAAATTTTGACAGCACAAAAAAATAATGAGAAATCAAAAATTCCATTTCTGCAACACCCACCTCAAAAGTTGACGTTTTCATCCTTCTAAATGGTGCCTCAAGGACCTTATTTGAGCAGACTGTGTGCGAAATAATTTTCGTGCATGCGCAGTTTGAAGATGGCTTACTTTAAGCACTGGTGAAAAAGCAGCGCATGCGCACTTTCGAGTTGAGGTACTTTAGACACTGACATAGGTAACTTTAAACACGAGTGTTGGTTTCTTCTTGAAATAAATTTAGATTTAACTTGAACAAATCTTTTAAGAATTGAAGTTTTGTTTTTAGGGTTTCTTAGCCCGTCCGCCCCCCAACTTCCCGGGCAAAAGAGCATAAACGCCAACATTTTTTTTTTAATTAAATTTTTGATGTTCATTTTCTTGACCAGGGTAAATACGTAATAATTATTAGTTATTACTATTAATTAATTATGATGTTAACGTTTTTTGTCTACTGGTCGTTTCAATATTTTCATAAAATATTGATACTTCAATTGTGAAAAAAATTCTCTCTAGCTCCGGTGGGATTCGAACACCACGTCATTCAGATTTCCGGTCTGATGCTCTTGACCACTAAGCTACGGAGAGAAGAGATAATTTTCTTCACAATCCTTACAAGTAAAATGTCGATGCCATTGCTTATACATGCAAGATTATAGCACTTTCATAGATAGGTTTAAATTAAATTTTTGATGTTAATTTTCTTGACCAGGGTAAATACGTAATAATTATTAATTATTACTATTAATTAATTATGATGTTAAAGTTTTTTGTCTACTGGTCGTTTCAATATTTTCATAAAATATTGATACTTCAATTGTGAAAAAATTCTCTCTATACTCTGTTCGCCGAGAGAACGAATTTGGTCGCGCAAGTTTTTATGAAAGAAGGCGTCGACAAATTGTTTTTCTTTCGGTCGACAGCCAATCGCTGTTAAAGGAGGACACAATTTTTTCAAATAGACTGACCCAAGTGTTTTCCTAAACTTTTTATAGCATCACTGAGGGCCAGATGAGCAGACCGAACGTGACAGTCACAATAGGCCATAAATATTAAGGGACTTTCCAGGCAAATACTTACGCCTACAATTCCCCTTCTTCGACAAGTTGCGCGCAGAGAACAGAACTTCGTCGTTTCAGAAATTCGTTCTCTCGGCGAACAGAGTATAGCTCCGGTGGTATTCGAACCCCACGTCATTCAGATTTCCGGTCTGATGCTTTTTTCACACATTTTTTTCAAAATTTTTTGTTCACAAAATTTTTTTCCAACAATTTTTTTCCACAAAATTTTGGTTCAAACATTTTTTTCAACCATTTTTTTTCCAACAATTTTTTTCACAAAATATTTTTCGTTACCTCCTCCTAACAACTTTTTCCGACGGGCGTTGCATAAAATAGCGTGTGATATACGTGCGCATAGGAGATTGGTAAAAAAAAGCATTGAAAATAGAAAAATTGAATTTTTAGACGAACAACACAAGCTACGAAAAACATGACACAGACAAAATTTATTCATCCAAAGAATAGGTACAAATCTGTTATGAATCATGTTTCGATAAGATGCGTAGTTTTTGTTTTATTCGTGAAAATAACATTGACAGTAAAAAAATCAAATTTTTGGAAGAACAATGCAAGGTACGAAAACAGATGAATGAACATAAATTGTGCATTCAAAAAAGATTCACAAACTTGTAATCAATTTTTGTTGTAAGAATATATTCAAAATGAAAAAATTAACTTTTTTGAAAAACGGACAAGCTAAAATAACATTTTAACTAATAAAATTTGTCGCCTAAATTATATCATTATTCTTCATTTCGAAACGCGAAGCGCGACGACCAAATCGCGCGCCGTAAGTGCGCTCAAACTTTTCTGTTTCTATCATACGGTGCACAGAACCGAGCGTGGAAAGCAAGGTTCAAATGAATTTGAAATAAAATGTCGAGCGCGAAGCGCGAGTGTCTAGATGAGAATGTGTTCCTTAAGGTCGATAGAACCTTGAGTAAATAAACTTCCTTTTCAGTCTAAAATAAAAACAAATTTAACAATCACTTCATATGTAGAGGTTTTGATAATTTTACAATATTTGCAAATAAACTTTTTCTTTTCATCAAAGTCGGACGCGAAGTTCAAAAATCTAGAGAAACCGAGCGTAAAGCGCGATGTGAATACGCCCGAGCGCGTAGCGCGAGATAAATATATGATCGAGCGTGAAGCGCGAGATCCAACAGTCACGCGCCCTAGGCGCGCTCAAACTTGCGAGCGAAGAAAGCCGCACGCTAAGCGCGCGATGAGAATGTGCCCGCTAAGCGGGCAGATTTTTTCCATTTTTTTCAGTGGTGGCTACACATGTTAGGCCATAAATCGAGTTATAAACTTCAGATTGGGTCGCACGAGGTCTCAAATTAAAGGAAATTAAATTTTAAACAATCGCTCTTGATATTATTTTCCAACCTGTTTAGTAGTTTAGGTGTTATGTCCCAAAATATATGAGAAAAGTCCATTTTTTGCAACAAAATAAAAATCGAAAATTCACTCTATCGCGCTATGCAAAAATAGAAAAATTTTAATTATGTCTAGTTTCTTACTGTTTATGTATAGATCGCACTTTTAAGAAAAAAACAAGGTATTGATGAAGAAAATATATGCATTAATACCGGAGATATAAACAATTGATTGAAGGTACCAAAATTCAAAGATGGTTCGCCTCTCGTTAGTGCGCGCGCTGCACCGAGTGTACAACGGGATGGGCGATATCGATACTATTCTTTGAGCATCGAGTACAAAATACTCGATACTTTCAATTCTAGATTCCGATTCTAAAAAAGTATCGATACTAGTGTACCGATCCTAGTTTATGATTTCGAACTCGCCGATTCTTCTTTCTTTTATTGGCTGATCCAGTGATGTTAACGGTTTAAAGCCTCCTTATTGGCCGTAATACACGCGCTCATTTGAAATGCTTGAAATTTGAAGCATTTTAAATGAGCGTACGTATTACGGCCAATAAGGAGTCTTTTCCCTTCCATACGCAACGGTTGCGCAGTCGAAAAAGTCTCGTACCGTTAACATCACTGGGCTGATCTAAATATACCTTGTTAGTAGCGAATCGGATTTGAGTGTCCAAGAATGACTTCTTTTCATGAGGATGCGCCTGCCTGAATTTAAAAATCTCGCACTACGCACGAAGCACGGCATAACACGTTTTCATAACCCATAATTCTTGACAGACTAAACGAGTCGAAAATTTACAAAATGAGCAAGAAAAAACGAGAGTTTGAGTGCGTGAACAACCAAGATGATTTCTGCTATATTTGTGGTAAATATGTCGTAATGAAAAATCAGCGGAATTTTACGAATTTGCTACAAGAGAATTATCTACAATACTTTTGATTAGTAGCGGAAAATCTTGATAAAGAATGGACACCAAGTATGATGTCTTTCTTGCCATATGAATCTTATGGGATGGTCTTCTGACTCGGCAGAGTATGTATTTAGTGATATATTATATTAATATGAAATATTTTCATGGATTACAATTTTTTTTAACTTTAGGCGGCACATGAAATTCGGCGTTCCAATGATTTGGAGAAAACCATTTTGTCACGCGACCGATTGCTATTTTTGTCTGAGCATACAGAATAGCATTGGAAAAAATATGCAGTGGCAGTATGCAAATGTAAAATCAGTCACTTTTCCAGTTCCACATTCGGATGCACTTCCCAGTCCCAAGTGTCCCACTTCATCTGACCTCCACCTGAGCTATAAAAACCACTGACAGTGAATACGAACAGAGTCAAAAGTCCCGTCTTGTAACGCAGCCTGAACTCAATGATTGGGTGAGAGACTTAGAGCTCTCAAAAGAGAAAGCCGAATTACATGCATCTCTAATGCGACAATACAACTTTTTGGATCCAAATGTCAAAATAGCGTACTAAAGAGACCGTGATAAACCTTATTCAAAATATTTTATGCAAAAAAGTCAAATATGCTTTTGCATGGATATTCCTGGTTTGTTCAAGGAGCTAGGACAGCTTTACGATGCAACAGAGTGGCGGTTATTTATTGACAGCAGTAAAGATAGTTTGAAAGCAGTTATCTTGAATATTGGAAACCAAAAATCGTCAATCCCAATCGGAAATGCTGTCAACACCAAAGAAACGTACGAGACAATGGTCGAATTATTGAAATTAATTAAATATGAAGAGCACGACTAGAAAGTTTGTTCGGATTTAAAAGTGGTGGGTATGTTACAAGGGAAGCAAGCTGGATTCACGAAATATTTCTGTTTTTTATGTCTCTGGGACATCCGAGCTCGCACACCATTGCACGAAAAAAATCTGGCCCGAAAAAAAACATCGTTGTGGGCTCAGACAACGTTGCATACAAGCCTCTGGCGAAGAAACAAAACATCATCCTTTCACCATTACACATAAAACTTGCACTCTTCAAAAACTTCGTGAAAGCGTTAGACAAAGAAGGCCGAGCGTTCGAGCATTTAAGATCGATTTTCCCAAGACTTTCTATTGCAAAAATCAAAGAAGGAATCTTTGACGGTCCACATAAAAGAAAGGTACTCAAAGATTAAAATTTCCCCCCATTATTGACACCTAATGAGGCTGCAGCCTGGAAATCATTCCAATTGATAGTTTCCAATTTTCTTGGAAACAATATAAGCCCGAATTTCAAGCAAATTGTTAAAGATTTGCTCAAGAATTATACAAAAAAGGGTATGGAATATATATTGTTATTTTATTTCATGCATGTATTTCTTCATTACACTGGTTTAAAAAATGAAAGAATGTGTACATTTAATTTTAATTTCAACAGGTGTAAATATGTCGCTTAAGATTCATTTTTTGCATTGCCACTTGGATTTTTTCGCGGGAAATCTCGGTGACGTAAGTGACGAGCACGGTGAAAGGTTTCACCAAGAAATGAAAGCCATTGAGCAGCCTTACCAAGGATATTGGGATGCAAGAATGTTGGGAGATTATATTTGGTTCCTCATCAGAGAAACGGAACCTGCGAAGAACAGAAGACAAAGCAGGGGCCAACGTTATTTCTAATCTAGCCACGCAATATTAAAATTAATAATTTAAAACGAATAAAATAAATTAAATAAATGTTTTCTATACAAAAGTGAAAAAAATAGAAAAACAGTAAAATTTGAATGTTGGGTACCTTCAATCAATTGCTTGTATCTCCGGTATTTATGCATATATTTTCTTCATCAATACCTTGTTTTTTTTCTTAAAAGTGCGATCTATACATACAAAAATAAGAAACTGAACATAATTTAAATTTTCATATTTTTGCTTAGCGATAGGGTGAATTTTCGATTTTTATTTTGGCGCAAAAAATGGACTTTCCTCGTATATTTTGGGATAAAACACCTAAACTACTGAGCAGATTGGAAAACAATTTAGGAGCGACTGTTGGCAATTTTATTATCTTTAATTTGAGACCTCGTGCGACTCAATCTAAAGTTCATAACTCGATATATGGCCAACCCCTCGAAACAAATGCTTTTTTGATTCAGAAGAATTATTTAGAATTAATTTAAAATGTATTAAAGAAAATGCGAGTGTTCAAGAAATATTGAGATTTAAGACAAAGTGTCACTTGGAACATTAAGCTCAACAACATAAGACTTGAAGACGTCAAAACTGGACTTATTATACCAAACATTTATAGTCATCAAGAAATCTTAAAAATTTCTTTGTTACACCAAAAAAATGCCATTGTTTAAGTAATTGGATTTTTCATTTATTCCGTTGCTCCTACCACTGGGTGACAGCTCCCAATCTTAAATTGAAGCTTTTCTAGCTGTTTTAAAAATTATTGCGTTTAGCACTAAAGTCGCTTCATTCTGATTTACTTCATACGCGTCGCCACGAGCGAACCCCGGGACGAGGTTCACTCGCGCGGATAATTATTCAGTCCAGATTCGGCCGACCCCTAATGAACACACTGCTCTTTCTTGGCCCGAAGAAGTCTCAAACCTTCCTAACTCCTTCCAACCTCGCGTTTTTGCGACCTTACTTTGACCGCAAATTTTGAGAAACCCATGGTGGCCTTCTTCGTAGTGAATTATGGTGAAAAAATAAAAACAAAAGAAATCCAAGTCTTCGTTCATTAGAAAAAAAAACAATCCTCTTAGGGTATTTCATGATCACCAATGTTCGAACTTTTTCCTAGTGAGGTACTCCCTTTTCTTTTCTCACGATCCTTCCTGTACGATCGGAGAAAGTATTAAATTTCTTTCAACCAATATTTCTCACCATCCGCCCCGTAGGATCGGATAAAGGATTAAACTTCTTCCAACCAATCCTTCTCACGATCCTCCCCGTAGGATCAGAGAAAGAATTGAAATTCTTTCAACCAATCATTCTCCAGATCCTCTTCGTAGGATCGGTGATAATTTAGAACTCTTTTAAATGAAACCTTTCCTAGCGATCCTCTTCTATATGAACGAAAAAAGGACTAAATACTTTAAAGCAAACTATGCTCACGATCCTCTTCGTAGCATCAGAGAAAGTTTAAACTCAGTTTAAATACGTATCGTCAATTGACTTCAACAGACTGCTGCACAGAGTTGTTGAGCAACACACTGCAAAAGAGCGATGTACTCGTTTTATTGCATATCTGCATTTCACTGCAATTTCAGACATTTGACTAAATTCACGGACGAATTTTTCAATTGCAACTTAGCAATTGGACACTGAATACATTTCACCATATTCAAACTGAATTGCGTTTCAGCAAAATTGTCGATTTGATTTCGCAAATACAGACAATCGATTTCAATTTAATCATTTTCAAGAGGGGAATATAATCAGCAAAGCAACCTTCTCTTGCCCTTTCTGGAATAGAAAGATAACACAGCCACACAAAAAAAATCTTTTTTCGGGCCTGGAGGTCAGACTATGTTGACTATATGTTTTTTGGGTCGCTGAATCCGAATCTGAAGTCCAAAAAACCCCAGCACGTTAGGGTTCTTACATAACCTCATAGAACCTCATAAATTTTTTTTTTTCAAGTACGGGGATCAGACCATGTTTATTATATTTTTTTGGGGTTGTTGAATCCGAATCCGAGGTCCAAAAAACCCCAGGACGTCAGGGTTCTTACATAACCTCATAAGACCTCATACATTTTTTTTCATTTCTGGGTCAGACCATGTTTATTATAAGTTTTTGGTGTCGCCAAATCCGAATCCGAGGTCCAAAAAACCCTAGCACGTCAGGGTTCTTGCATAACCTCATAGGACCTCATACATTTTTTTTCATGTCTGGGGTCAGACCATGTTTATTATATCAGGGTTGCCACTATTTTCTGACTTTGAAATTCCCTGACTTTTCCCAGTTTTCCAGGTCCAAAAATTCATTTATTAGACTCTTATTAGGACATTCTACATAAGGAAATGGTTAATAATGTATAAAACATTTATCAAAACACATTTATTTTTATTGAATGTCGCCAAATTTCTGATTGGCTCCATAGCGCGCGCTTATTTAAAATGTTTAACATATGCAAATTAATAGCTTTGAACAAATAATAATTAGAAAATGCATAAAAATACATGTTTTATTGCAAAATATACTTTCGCAGTCATAAATATAATAATTATTTGATTTCACTGCTGAAAACACATTATTCGTCCGGACATCAAAGAAAGACAATTTTTTTATCATAATTCATTAATTTCATATTTTTCTCCATAGAAAATAAGTGTTAAGAACTTAGATATGTTTTTTTGAAACTTTCCTACCCTTTCAGTTTTGGATTCTCTGTAAAAAAACTGATCTCTTTGTGTTTTCAGCAGTGAAATCAAATTATTATTATATCTATGCCTGCGAAAGTTTATTTTGCAATGGAAAATGTATTTTTATGCATTTTCTAATTAATATTTTTTTTAAACCCATGATTTGCATATTTTAAACATTTTAAATATGCGCGCGCTATGCAGACAATCAGAAATTCCGCGCGACGCATGCGCAGTGCGGTTGGGGAGCAAGATTGGGAGCACTGCACTGAAATTCTACTTGATAAGGCAAGATCTTTCACATTCGTCAGGTCACCCCATCTCCAAATCTGGAGCAAATGGAGCGGAAGCGAGTGGAAGCCATTATATGACGTCACGCGGCTACCTCCCTCCTTCAACAGTCCATGCATGTAGTGTAATCTGTCTTTTTCTAAAATCCAATTTATGCCTCACAAGCGTGCTGTCAGAGGGCGAATATTTTATAATTTGTGAACGGCATTTTCAAACAATCAAAAAGGCAGTTAACACATAATGCTATTACTTTCTATTTTTCCAGAAATTATTCATTATTCCCTGACTTTTCCCGGTTTTCCAGGTTTCCAGAAAGAGTGGCAACCCTGTTATATGTTCTTGGGGTCGCTGGATCCGAATCCGAGGTCCAAAAATTCTTTTGCGGCAAAAAATTTCCTTATGCGATTTGGATTCAGCGACCCCAAAAACATATAATCAACATGGTCTGACCCGCGGACTGAAAAAATATTTGTATGAGGTTTTTTGAGATTATGTCTGAACCCTGATGTCCTGGGGGGGTTCGGACCTCGGATTCAGATTCAGCGACCCCAAAAACATATAATACACATGGTCTGACCCCCGGACTTGAAAAAATAAAATTTAATGAGGTTTTATGACGTTATGTCAGAACCCTGACGTGCTGGGAATTTTTGGACCTAGGATTCGGATTCAACGACACCAAAATAGTTATTTGTGATACAAGTGCGTAAAATAGGTGATTGTGTGCAAGTGTGAATATTGCAGCATAAGCCGGAGGCTCGAAGGATGAGTCGATGGTTAGCGCACGAGCGAAGCGAGTGCGAAAACATAGACGAGTGCTTCGAACCGCAGGCGAATGATGCAATTACACGAGTTACTAATCACCTAGGCGCACGTGTATCACACGCTATTTTTTGCAACGCCCGTCCGAAAAAGTTGATAGGAGGTGGTAACGAAAAATACTAATTTGATATTGTATAGAGTGGAGTAAAGGAACAAAAAATTTTTTTTTTGAACGTTTAAAAAAAATTTTGAAAAAAAAAATTTTCGAAAAAAAATTTGGTGTAAAAAAATTGGGTGAAAAAAAATTTTTGAAAAAAAAATTTGGTGGAAAAAAAAATTTTGGAAAAAAAAATTTTTGAGAAAAAAAAATTTTCTGAAAAAAAATTTTGAAAAAAAAAATTTGTTAAAAAAAATTATTTAAAAAAAATGTTGGCGTTTTTTCTTTTTTTCCCCCCCCCCCGGGGGGGGGGGCACGAAAACCTAAAACAAAACTTCAATCAATAACACATTTGTTCAAGTTGAACGTAAAATTATTTCAAGAAGATACCAACATCAGTGTTTAAAGTTACCTTTGCCAGTGTCTAAAGTACCTCATCTCGAATGTGCGCATGCGCAGCTTTTTCACCAGTGTCTAAAGTAAGCCATCTTCAAACTGCGCATGCGCGAAAATTGTTTCGCGCACAGTCTGCTCAAATAAGGTCCTTTAGACACCATCTACATGCATGCAAACGTCAACTTTAGAGGTGGGTGTTGCAAAAACATATAATAAACCTGGTCTGACCCCAGACATGAGAAAAAATGTATGAGGTCTTATGAGGTTATGTCAGAACCCTGACGTGCTGGGTTTTTTTGGGACTTTGAATTCAGATTCAGCGACCCCAAAACATATAATACATATGGTCTAACCCCCGGACTTGAAAAAATTAAATTTTATGAGGTTTTATGAGGTTATGTAAGAACCCTGTTGTGCTGGGATTTTTTGGACCTCGGATTAGGATTCAGCGACCCAAAAAACATATAGTCAAAATGGTCTGACCTCCAGGCCCGAAAAACGATTTTTTGTGTGTGGCTGTGTAATGTAAGTTTTTACCCAGTATCAATTTTAACTTTTGTATTCTTTTACTATTCTTTGTTTTACGATAAACCATCTATATATGAAATACTCTTCATTTATTTCAAACATTACACTGACACAATATCAATAGGATTACTAGTGATAACGTACTCACAACAAATAATTATTTGTTGTGGGATTACTACCCTGTCGTAATCAGCGAAACTGATTTTTCTCGCTCACACATTTCCAAACTACCCTCACCTTATACTTGGGACGTGATATCACAAAAAACCATATTTAAAAAGTAACAAAATGTAAGACATTTAAAAATTAAATTCTATCAAGTTGAAATACATACAAGTAAAATAACTTTCAAGTTGCGTTTCATTCAAATTTAAAGGAAAAGAATTCAGAGAATCCAAATTTTTTATCGTGCCCAAAACATAAATACTGCTTCTCTAACGACATCATTTCAAGGACTACGATTTTGAATAGATACTCGGAACTATATTCCACACAGAGATCGCATATAGGTTCCCGAACAATTATAGTTGGAGTAAATAAACAAGATAAACTACAAATTAATCCTGTGTGGTATATTGATTTGATTATTATGCCTGAATCAGTAGTCCGTGCATTGACCCCTTATTAGAATTACTTTATGACATTTCTGCTCAAACTCACAGTTGAGAATGTAAATTCTGTAATCACTTTAAATATATAATTAAAATAAAATCTTGCACGATAAACGGAGAAAAAATGTAAGTAAAATAGCAAGGGTACCTCTCATGCGTTTGTGACAGGTTTTTCTGTTGTTATCCTAGCTAGAATTTATGCGCTTCAAACATGAGTATGTGTTATACTAGGAAAGTTAAACATTCATTGCTTTAAGAGCAGTCTCACCGAGCGAGAAACCCCTATCACTTGACGGTGTTGTGATTGCAAGGAACCCTTGCGATCACGACATGGGTTTCTTGCGCTCCGCATTCTCCCACCATAGCTGCAAGACAGCAAGTGCTGGTAGGCGTGGCTCAAGACCTCCGTTGTAAGAAACACATGCCGAAATCGCAAGGGTTACTTGCAACAATAGCACGGTCATTTCTCGCAATGCGATACTACTTTCAAAGCATACGCTTGAGCTGTATTACAATGCGCTTTGTGCTTTGGTAGTGTAGGCTTGCCACGCTAAAATTGTATGAGTTCATGCAAATATAGCAAGAACTTCGGGCCAACTTTTCACGTTAAAATTTCGTACCTTAATAGGAGTAGCTCAACTTGTTATTATAGTTAGATTTTTTCTCCGTGTACCTATATTGCAATGCTTACGTACTGCATATATGTCTTGATATCCATTAGGCGCACCATTCGATCTATGACACTTAAATGTGAAGTTATCCTTGGGATTTGTGGGATTCACGTACTGAATTGCAACTCGTCCTTCGACGCTTCCTAAGGCGTATCCAGTAGGCACTTTTTTCTTATCTCTAAAAATAGCAACACACCGGTGCTGATATTTTAAAGGTGATTCGATTCTCTTATACTCTTGTGGAGTACCTTCCAGCTGATAAACTATTAAACCTCTTCCCGCCGTTCCCACTACAGCCATTGGGTAATCCTATACAGATTTTAAAATAAAAAGTTCAATATTCAAGTTTTCGCTAATTATGTAAAATATGAGTAACATACGTACCACATCTGCACAGTAACATCTTTCCGGTAAGCTGATGGACAACATTGGATTAGGACTCCGAGTATCCCAAAACTACAATGGGTAAACGGATGAATTTAAATTATTTCTTTTCATTCAAACTTTATTGTAATTATAAAAATGAAACTAAAATAATAATACACTACATATTAGAATTGTGCAGCATGCCTATCTTTCTTTGTTGACAGGGAAGAATTCCGTATGAACCCCCCCCCCCCCCCTTTCAATATTTTTGCATGACCCAATTATGTTCATCGATTAGGTATGTAAATACATGCTCAGTACTCTCTTAGTTAGTTTTTTTCATTTTTGATGACACCAAAGCCCACAGACAAAGGCCGAAAACGGACTCTATACAATATACAGTTTTGCTTAATAATGTGTAGCTTAAGAGATATGTCTTAAGTTTCAGTTTTTGTATATTATGAATTTGCAGCTTCTCAAGAGCGTATGTATTATTCGCTTGTGACTAAAATAAAGTTTGCGCGCGACATCGAGAAAACGTCTACTTTTTAGTCATCCCTTACGTCTAGTACAGACCTTCTCAGCCAGGAGAGATTCCCGACCGAACCACATGCTGCTCTTTTACCTGCATTTCTTCTGGAGTAGTGGTAAAGTAACTAAAATAGAAATAGCTTAGCCCTGAAGATACGAAATATCTGTACGAGGACTTCCGGGGAGAATAACTTTTCAATCTAAAATTTCAATAACAACTAGAGTTTGTATTATTTGTCAAATTTTGTTGTCAATTACCTTAATTGAAAATAAATGTTAAATCACTGTCATAAAATAATCAAGACACTAGTTGATATTTGAATTTTATATTTAGGAGTTAGTCACCTCGGAAGCACCCTTACAGATGTTTCGTATCTTAGAGACTAGGCTATGTCACTAGAACGAGTGATCACCACACGACTTTACCACTATTCCAGCTCTTCAGAAGAAATGGAGGTAGAAATACACCATGTGTTTCGGTCGGGAATTTCTTCTCACTGGACAGGTCTGATATAGTAGGTCAACATTCTGGAAGATTGATTTAACGGGCGACTTTATTCTTTATAAAGTCCTTCTTACAGAAGTAAATATTATTTAATTATAACTTTTCAAGACATAAAGCTGTTATGTACTTATTATTTATTTTTATAAATGACACTTGTAAGGCGACAGGATAGGCAAGTTATAAACATGACACATGTTTTATATAATGATTATTAGAGTGGGCCAGAAATAAAAATTTCTGAAATTCGAAAATGGGTAGTGTTGAAAAGTTGTCACGTTTTACTACAGATAAAAATCTCTAATAACTAAATTATCTTCGCGGGCATTAATTTTCATTATAATCATGAATTATATTTGGCGAACGCCCAAGAGTCTTTATTTCGTCGCCTAGAAACTCACAGCGCAAGCGCGACTTCGATGTTCGTTCCACGCTCTTAAACTTTTACGTGGTAAGCGTAAGCCAATCCCGCTACACCCCCCAACGACTTCGACAAAAAGATCCTCGCTCGTAGACTTTGACGTTGTTAGCGCGAGCTAATCGTGGGAGATCTCAACCCAGCAACATCGACGAAAAGCTCCTCGTTCGCAAACGTTTAAGTGGCGAACGCGGACCGATACTGTGATACTCCCACTCACTTGCGCCGTGAGAAGCGCACCCCCGCGAGGACTGGTATTGAAATCAAACAATAACCATATAATTTTGAACGAAGATAAAATTATAAAACTAATACAAGAGGTAAGATTCTAACACTTGTAATGTTGCAGTTGTATACTGCAAATAATATGGGATGTTTTTTGTTGCCTTTTTTACTTAGGTGAATGATGTTGAGCAAACCCGGGCAATGAAGCCAAGGTTCTCGAGACTAGCTGGTGGTTATGCCCTGAGGTGAGGCAGTTAAGAGCATTGGGGCTTAAGACCCGGGTGGCTTCGTAGTGGCATGAAAGGGGTTTGGCAGCGACTCAAGGTATGACTTGCTGTGTGAACAGGTATACTAAAACTGAACTCGTGGTGGTGTGCATTTGGGCAAGAGGACCTGGCGTGGGCCCTCTTCCTACTGCTTGCCCTGACCTGGTATGGACAACGAGAAACAAAAGCATCAAATGGGTCCACCTGTACGTGGTTTGAACTTGGCGAACGGAGGTGACAAGGCGCACATTGGGACCAAACGCATATTTTTCGTTCTTTTTCGTTCTTAGCTAAAAATGCTTTAAATTATTTGTGAGAGTGATTTTTAGTCAGAATATCCATGAACTATTAATAATGAAAATTGTTATAAACAATTTTTTCCACTAATTTAGGATTTGTGGTTTTTTCAATTGCGGTTTTCCTTTCATCATCTGAATTGATGCAGATATTATTAAAAATAATATATGTTCAATTATATTTGTAAAAATACAACAATTGTTGATTTTTTAAACAAACGAAATAAATAAATGTAAAACTTTGGCACTTTGGCCTGGAAAATAATTTTTTGCACCAAAACTGCTTTAAATTTGTGTGAGGGAGCCTTGAAGTCACTATTTCTATGTAAAATTAACAATAAGCAATTATTATTATTAAATTTTGAATATCACGAAATTTTCATATATTTAAAAAATATTGTAATTTTTGTTTAAAAAAAAAGTTCTTATCTGGAAATACTCTAAATTGTTGTGAGAGTGACCGTCAGTAACACTTTCAATAAAACATTAGCAATTATAATATTTATAAACCATTTTTGTGGAAAATGTTGGAATTATTGGTTTTTCAATTTCGGATTTTCCTTCATCATCTGAATTGATGCAGATATTCTTGAAAATAACATAGGTTTAATTATATTTGTTGAAATTCAACAATCGTTAATCTTGTAAACGAATAAAATAAATAAAGATAAAGCTTCGGCACTTTGGCCTGAAAAATATTTTTTTTTGCACTATAACTGCTTTACATTTTGGTTAGAGAGATTAGCAGTCTATATTTCTACGTGAAGGTAACAATAAGAAAATGTCATTATTCATTGTTATTATTTAATTTCAAATATCACGACATTTTCATGTATTTGAAAAAGTGCCTAAGCTGTGAATTTATTTAATTTGGTTATAAGATTAACAATAAATTGTTCTATTTCGACAAATATAATTGAACCTATGTTCAAGAAGATCTGCAATTGAAAAAACCGCATATTCAAAATTTGTGCAAGAACTTGTTTATAAACATTCTAATTGTTAAAAATTAATGGATACTCTGACTAACAATTACTCTCACAATAATTTAACGCATCTTTAGCTAAGAACAAATGTTTTTCAACCACAATTACGATATTTGGCTACTTATTAATTTAATTTTTTTATATCAATTAAAAAATACAATAATCAAATCATTTGTATTCTGGGAGTATGCTTGCATTGATTAAAGATGATTTTCATTATATGCAAACCGTTGTTGATGAGTAAATAATAATTATGTGAAAAATTTCGATTTTCTCACACTTTGAGTAAATATATAATAAAGAAATGAAAATTCAAAAATCTATGACCCACAGTGTTCTTGAAGGTGAAAGAAGTTTGACTAAAGTGGATCCATAATCGGGTTTCATAGGAAGTTGCTTCATTATTTGTAGGTTCAAAATCTGAAAGAATCCAAAACCCAACTGATCCTTTTCGCGTGATATCCACATTTTATCAATTTGACCAACGAAGAGGACGCACTGGTTATGTGGCCCCATTTGATTAAAAAAAAAATTGTTTTGTTTTTAGATATTTTTTCAGTCTTTTCTCAATTCGTCAATATTTCTGTATAATTCCTAAGAATACTGTACTCAGATATGGAGTGATGAGAAATCAGTCACTGCTTTGAGTAATCTTGATGAATAAAATTTATCATTTAAGGACTTCTTTTTATAACGATCCCAGAACTTCAAGAACTCTCGGTGAACTGATTATCCACTTTGCTCCGACCAAAATCCTAGGCCATTATTATTGTCGGTATATTACAAACTCTCTTCAACGCGTGCAAGAATGACTGTACTATGACAGTCTTTACTGTATTTTTTGTTTCTTCCTGTGAAACAAAATTTATCGTAATCGTTTCAGATCACCATACGTATTCAATTTCATGTGATTCCATTCGTGAGGTAACATACGTACTTGCATGAGTATCACTCAACTGATTCGCATCATTTTTGTTGCTTCTCATATCTCTTAGTGAAATAAAACAGTATAGGCAAGGAAAAGTTGCTGTTGCAGTTTGTTGGCCATTTATTATGAGAAGCTTGAAATCCGCAACAAATTTGAACTCAATATTATTGATATTCGTTAGTTCGAATAACAGTTTGACATTTCCATAAGTCTCTTTTATTTGAAGAACTGTGCACAGTCATATTAATCCATGTGCGCTAGATAGCATATACCCCTTTTGCTCATACAGTCACCCTCAGAATAGTTTTCTTCTTCCAGAAAAATCATCCATATTTTCTAAACTTGAATCATTAGAATCATCATTATCATCAGTGTGGTCTATGAAACTGTCGAATGCAGGTGAAATTTTATTTTTGTAATATCTCCGTAATTAATAATAATAATAATAATAGTAATAATCATTTTATTCTTTCATTAAATAGTTCTTAAAAAACAAAAACTATTTTTCAGAAACACTTATATAGAAAAAATTAGATTTTACGAAGATACTAGCAAAATAGGGCAAAATGGACCGAATCCCATGCATTTGGTACATTGTCTTCTTCTCAGCACTCAGCGAAGGCTGGTGGTAGAAGAGAAAATCCCTGATTCTATATCTGATTTTAAGATGGAACGAAAATTTAGCGCGAAATTCAGAAAGCTCAATGAATTGAATTATTTTTATTGTGATTATAAGATTTTAAATATTAAAATATCGTGAGACAGGATCAAATTTTGGTTTAGAATTCGACAATAATAATAGTATTTATATACTTCTCTTTTCGAAATTCGTCCTTTCACTTGGCGCAGCTTGGGTCGGGGCCGCCAAGGTTCGATTAAATAAATTTACAAATAAAAAAATATGTTGGACGCCAGCTG
>CAKNXH010063009.1:42010-89979 GCA_932178445.1 Andricus quercusramuli
ATGATTAATATGATTAGTAACATTGTCTACAATGGTGGAAACCGACCCCCGACGAAATTCGCGATAGTCGCGATACAATGTCTTTCGACGAGATTCGGACGGAAAGTGACGCTCTTTCGCTTTTCTCGTGGACGAATATTTTAATTGCTGCGAGTGACTCTCGTTTGGGTCCCAAGACCCTATGACCGGCAATCCAATCACGAGTCGTTTAGAAACTTCACTTATCGACTACAAATTTGAATTCAAAATTCTACTTCAAAGTCTCAAAGTCGACTTCACGATGAAAATTCTCATCTTGACGTCAACGGATGGTTTAGTTAATGGAATTTTATATTTAAATGATGGACTGGAATAATTCCCTGTCACAATCGATATCTCGCGACCAGGAAACCAGCTTCCGTGGCCAAATGTCCAATTTTCATACTTTAAAAACTGTATTACAGAATTGTGTAATTGTAACCGTTGATAATTAAGGTATCCATTCCGTAAATAATTTTTATTTTTAATTGTTCATGTGTTTTTCGTTCAAATATTTCATATATTTGTAGATCCGTTATTAATTTTGAAATTGTTTCTTTCTCGTACTCATTCTTAGACGAACAGAAGTAAAAAAAAAAACGTTAATATGATTTTTTTATGTATTAAAATTCAACAGTGTTAAAGTTAACAAATAAATAGTGCTTTGGTAAATTACAGGCTGTCAATCGTTCGAGCCCTAATTATTGAAAATTTTTAAATATCAGTGTATTTCTTATGATATTTACTACAGGATATCACTGCCCACTTTTGGTCGTTTTCATAAATTTCGCTAAAAATCACAATTAACGGAGTCAGCGTCCGACAGCTAAAGGCCACAGAGTGGGATGGATTTGCATCAAATTTCTAAGAAAATCGTCGAAGTCGATTTTATCATTTCTGTTTGGGTTCAATAATATACGAACAAATGGAGCACGGTAATTAGCCATTTCACAATATGAGTTTTCTTCTCTGAACAAATTACCCCAAAAAATTTGTTGCTGATCAGAATGATTGGAGATAGATTTAAAAAATAAAAAAACTTTATCCAACATTTTACTTTATTGTTATAAATAATTTATTACAACAAATAATCCAGTGTATCAGTTTGTAGTAGAAAAAAATTATTATCAATCTTGTAATAAGTTTGAAATTTATAAATAATTTTTTTAACTTTTAAGCTCCATGGGCAGAGCAATCAACATCACAAAAAAGTTATTACTGGGATGAGAGTATTTTATTAAAAGATGATATTTTATTGAAACGAATCTGATTTTGCAATTGATGGAAAAAAATGTTCAAATACTTTGCTTAAACTGTGAGTTACAGAAAAAGTGAAAACGCTATTCAATTCTATGGAAAAAATTACATAATTTTCATGTGTTGGGGGGTCATCCATGCACCACTTTTTGACACCCTGCCACCCATTGTGGATAAACGTGTACCTCCGGTTACTCTCTCCACGTGGACTTACTTAATATTTTATGAAAATATGGATATTTTTGGTATTCAAAAGCAAGGAAGCCAAAAGGATCGGTGAATTTACTGACAATTCGGCTTTCCGCGAAAACAAGCTTAATGATAGAGAGTACCCACCCAGTTTGCTTTATAGTATAAGTAAACAATTGCATATTACGATACTTTCTTCAGCATTTATTTATAATATGTAACAAACAAGCAGGATACAAAAATCTTCCAGATAAAAAATGAAACACAATATAGTCAGGATTACTTTGACAGATGTTTTTGTAAAACAGAATAAATCCCTTTAGCTCAGTTAGAATAACTGAGAAACCTTTAAATTATTAAATGAAAAATTTTAATTGAAAAAATTATTATGTATGCTTGAGACCCAGGGCAATGGCCTAAATTTTCCTGTTCAAAGATGACAGGGCCTCACGTAGATAAATAGGGTGTTTACCTTTGCTCGACCACCCGAGGTTTTCAGTAGAGAAGTCTCTAATAACCTTACGTCTCTCAACGAATTTATCTCGCAGTTGTTTATTGCCGAATTTCGCGACAATGATGGGGGCGTTGGAGTATTTTGTGAGTACAGGTGCCTTTATGATTCTACATATTTTGACCACATCTTCCCGTGTAAAAGGAACGTCAAGAACCCTAACTATCGAGTCCATGGTCGTAATAAGGTATTCATTGGGTTTCATTGGGAAATTATTAATTTCCAAAGTCGCTTGAAGGACCGCCTGCTCGCTTACGTTAAGCATATGCTCAAGAATAGCTATTTTATTTTTGAATCATTGGCATCCTTTTTAATTTTGGTCATATCTTCCTTTCCCATTTCTGAGCCTGCTTCGAGTACAGAAATTCAATTCGAGTTCTCAGCAATGTCAACTTTGATAGTTTGAATGGAGGTTGAGAGCTAACCATCACAGCATTTCTGAGCATAGCAGCGAGATCAGGCTGGTTGGAGGTAGCTGTTGCTGCTGAGGGGCAGGAGCGTGAGGGGAAGACGTACCGTCGGCGTTGCGAATATTAATTGCAGGTTTCCCAGACGAACTACCACCGAATGCCGTAGAGATGTCGCTGATGCTTTGCCCTTTGCATTTAATGCAGAAGAAATCTACTTGACCCTTTTTGAGTTTATCAACGTTTCTTTTTTTGAAATGTTAAAATTCGCACAGACCAGATGAGTTAAAACGTCACACTTTGAACACACAAGCACCTCACGCCTTCTTCTGGAAATCACTTTCTTGCACACTGGACACGCACCCATTGCTCTAATTGATCAATGACAGTTATTGATTAATCCCAAAACAGCAAGAAACCAGCTGCTTCGAAAAAAAAACAACTTGCTCAGACGCACCAGGAACACACAAAGTCACAACTTGCAAATTTTTATTTAAAAAAAAGAGCAAGATAAACACTCAAAACTTCAATACTTCGGAGAGCAGCAAATCGACACATCAGCTCCGACCACTGTTACCAATATATTTTTATTACACGTTTTTTTTTTTAATTTGAAAAAATGTTTTTATCTACATTCATGAAGTAGAGTCGCCGTTTCAAATTCGAAACCCTTGCACTTCGTATCTCCCCCCCCCCCCATACCTTACTGATAATTTTCAGCGTTTTCCCAGCCACCTTCCATAACGTGAATGTTATATTTGTTGTATGACAGAAGCCCAGAGATAAAAATTCTTGAACAATTTCCATTTTATTACTCTTGTAGATCCAACTGCTCTTCCTCCTGCCGCCATTTCTGAAGATTAGTAGGCTCGTTTTTTCCATATTCACTTCCATCATGTTATTATTTGTCCACAATTTTAAGGTCTTCAGCATTTTACCTCATTATTTCCTGCGCTCGGCAATAAATGCCTCGTCATCGGCATACAACAATGCAAAAATCTTCACAAAAGTTCCTGGTCCTAGACATGTGCCTCTCAACCGTCTTCTCCTCAGTTATAACTCCAGATCGTTGGTATAGATATTGAATAGCATAGGGCTAAGCCGACAGTTCTGCATAACACCGATGCCAATTTTACATACATCTGTTAGTCCATAATTAGTTACCACCCAATTCCAAATTCTTCAGTAGATTTACTTTATCATATCTAATTTTCTGTATTATTTCTATTCCTTCCTAATTTATCGTTTTATTCAGACTTATTAGTTCCCATTATTCTTCCGCTTCTTCGTGTACAGCCAATTTCTTTAGGCGGTCAGTATCCGATGCGTGGTTAATATCATCTTCGAGTATTGCAGATTGTATTTCTTCGTCCAATCCTTCTAATAGTTTTTTGAAGTGGACCTGTCACTTTTTATTTGATACGCCACTTTCTTCTTCGTTCTGAACCAACTTATGGCTTTCCACCATTCCACAAAATTACCACTGTTGCTTGTCATCTAGCCATTTTTTAAATTAAATTCTGTCTTAGTGGAGCTAATTCCTTTTTGCATTTCATGTACTTCCGCTTGTTGTTCAAGTCTCTTTATTTTCTAATTTTGTGTCATAATTTGAAAAATTTTCTTCTCAAAATCCTGTATTAACGTGTGTCCCAATTTTCTTCCCGAATATAGCTAGTGCCCACTCTTGTTAACATACATGTTGCTTTTGCTTCTTTCTCGATTACATCATTTAAATCCTCCTATATCCGTTCAAGGTTCTGACTTACTTGTCTCCTTTCTCTCCACAGTCACTCTTCTCTAAATTGTTCTGCATCATTTTCCCCCATTTTAGCTTTCGCATGCCTGTTCTTTTTTCTGTTTTTCCTTCATTTTTATATCATCTCCTCCATTTTCACGACGATCAGGTTAACACTCCACCCAGCCCGCCAACATAGCCTATACAGATTATCTTTTCTTATTCATTCCCTGCTTCTTTGCTAATTACAACTATCAATGCTCTCTCCTCATACCAGCGTAGTGAGAGTTTACCTTCACTTCTTAGCTCTTTAACATCGGATCTCCTTTTGCATAATTTTAACTTGTCCAAGCCCCAATCCATCACTCCCTTTTCTTTTCCAACTTCCGCATTATGGTCAACAGCCACTATCCATCTTGCAGGTGATCCCTCCAATTTGTTAAGTCTATCGCCTAGCTTCTCTAAAAACGATTTTAGTTTCGATGCTTTATTATTATGCTATGTAACAACGAGTTGGTTGTCTTCGCTAAGCTTTCTAGTTCTTTGCAGCAGAAATCCGTATTGCCATTCATGTACATTCCATACCGCCACCAGGTCTCTCCTTATACTCACTACCAGTCAACGTGCCCATCTACCTTTGCCGTGTTCTTGGAAAGCTGTCTTTAGTACTTGTGTGAACACTGGGCAGTTATGAAGAAAGTGCTAAATATTGTTTGTTTTTTTGAAAATTACAACAGTTGAGTTCTGCTGTGGGGTGTAAGGAGTACTGAGCCTCCTTGTTATTCCATTTTTCTTTAAGTATCCGTTTAAATGAGAATTACAATACTCTGTTCCATTATCCAATTGGAGTTTTTTGATACGTTTACCTGTGAAGGTATCAGCCATTTCCTTAAATATTTTAAACTTCTTAAAACGCCAGATTTATTTTTAATGAAATGAACCTCACACCATCTTGAAAAATCATCAATGAATGTCACATAGCATTTTGCTCCACTGTGCGTAGGATGTATGAATGGACCACAAACATCGCTGTGAACAATCTCGAGCAAATCACTGGAACAATTTTCTTCTGATATTGGAAATAGAGCACTAACTTGTTTTTCACTAATACACACTTCGCAATCATCAACGTTACCAGTTGAATTCAGATTGATACCGTGAACTACCCCATTTTACAGAGCCGTTCCTCGGCATCATTTTTCACAGAAGTGTCCGCATCGACTTAACTGACCTCTTCGTATTTTCGAATAAAGTATAAATCGCCGACCCTGTCAGCTGTCAATAGTACCTGGCCATTCGAAACCTCGATCGGTTATTTTGGAAACTGCCATAAGATTTGTTCTTAGATCATTAACATAAAGAACTCTATCGAATTTCACACACTTTACGGCATTCGTATTACATCTTTTTCCTTTCGGTGTCTCGTCGTTTAAGAGAGCGACTTCCTCTTGTTCCTTAACCGCAGCTGCTTTTTCGGAGTTTCCCTCCTTGACTGTATTTGCAGTACCACTTGATTAACGAGCACAACATCCCCTCGCGATGTAACCGAACTGACCGCATCAATGACAATTTATGTAATTTTTGCCAACACTGTGCTTCTTTTCACTAAAATGCTTGCTCCTACCTCGTGAAGAATAACCGTCACGACCTTTTGACCGACCATTGAAATTGTGATTGTTATGATCGTCACGACCGATTGTATCACTCACAAGATGAGCACTATCAAATTTCGAAGATTTAGCAAACATTACATCTTGATTCATCTCACCATTTGCTTTTCTCACTTCATCTTCTAGAATTTATTCTTGAAGTATCCTAGTTGGAAGTTTATCTCTGATTTCCATAGCAATGCGAAAATTGGAGTATGATTCTGGTAAGCTGGCCAGGGACTTTTGATCGATATTTAAACCGATTTCATTGAGCTTATGCACTGTAATGAAAAATTTTGAAATGTGGTCTTTGATATTTTCTCCTTCGGCCATTTTTGCCAATAATGTCCTCAACAAGGTGGTTTGGGTTGCAGCTCATTTTTGCTGGAACTCAGTCTTTAGTTTTTTTTTTTTAATAAAGTGTTCGATGTATTGACGCCCTTTGCGTGTTTCAGTTGGGAAGGATGAATATTGAGAATTATCTCCGACATCGCTTTTTGATCCCTTTTGTCCCACTTGAAATATGGGTTAACGTCAATGCTGATGTATCATAACTTGGTATCTTTCCGCCTACATAACCTGAAAAATCTACTTTACATATGAATGCCCTCATTTGTATGGTCCATGTGTCATCACTGTCTCCTTGTAAAGGCTCTATCGAGACGTGTGTGTAGCTACTTTTCACTTTTCCTTCACGCACTTGATTTACCTTAAACATGCACTGGTTTTCCCGAATGCAAGCGACGCGACGCCAAACGTCTGAGCGAACAAGCGGTCTAATATTCAAGCTCAAAAATACACAATATAACTCACGATGTCTGGCCCTTTAGCTCTTAGGAAGGCCAGAGAAATAATAAAGCAGTGATATCTTTTAAGGGGATTTATTAATGTCAGAAAACGGAATCAGAGTTTCCGGCGGCACAGTTGAATATTTTTGTCTGAGTTTTTTCATACGTCATGTAAATATTATTATCTTTTACTGATCAAAGCCGGTTTTTCAAAGGAAAAAAAAATGATTAATAATCTATAAGGTAAATACAATAGGAGTGACGCTCAGCGTTAGCTGTCTGTGCGTTTTCTGAGCGTGCTCTTGGACCCTCGTGAAATCCCTTTCATTGTTATAAGATTCAAGCCGGTTACAAATACTGAAATTATAAAAGCATGGCTTGATTCAATTTTAATAAGCAAAATTAGTTAATTCATATAATTAGAAGAAAGTGGAAAAACGATTCATTAAAA
Source organism: Andricus quercusramuli (assembly GCA_932178445.1). Lineage (NCBI taxonomy): Eukaryota > Metazoa > Arthropoda > Insecta > Hymenoptera > Cynipidae > Andricus > Andricus quercusramuli. The sequence goes on from CAKNXH010063009.1 coordinate 49,016, forward strand.
TCGGTTAATATTTGCAGTAATAATGGAAATGTTAAAGTGCATGCAAAAGTGTAGCTGTGTCAAACCAGTTGACACCTTCGCCCTAAATCTAAATTAGTAGTAATCAATTAAAAACTACTGACAAGGAAGGCTTAGTAATTCGAATACTAAGCCTTACTAAATTAATTAGTATGTTTCTAGTAAAGATTGTGAGCATTTCTATTTCAGCTATATTTTATATATTTTTTTAAAGTGATTTATTACATGTTCAACATGACGCAATTATTTTGGATTTCGTATAATCATGCAAATTTCAAACTATGCACTATATGAGACAGGCTTGGATTGCAAAAAAAAAAAGTGGGTAGGACCTGACTTTCTCAACTTGGGTAGGTGTGTAGAAGGTGTGTGTGTGTGGGGGGGGGGGGGCTTTCAAAAATACGAATGAATAAAAAATTACTTATTTTTTCAACCGCAGATACTATACAAGTAAGGGATCGAAATAAGCATCAAGAAGATAAGGATCTTGTGAGTTTTTATCGGGCTAAATGATTTTTTTTGCCATGAGATTTTTTCGCATACGACAGAATTTTCCACTTCTTCTCGCAAACAATGATAGATGCGAGAAGAAATGTAAAAAAAAAATTTTTAGTCTAACAAAGTTCTATGAATACGTTTTTTTCTTTTATATCTCTCATAGTTTACGAGAAAAAGTGAAAATTACAATTTTAGGAAAACAAATATGCTCAACATCTAAATAGGCACAGTCTTGTACTACTGAAATATTGCGAAGTCGTTTAGTAATTGCTTTAGTAAGCTTTTCTCACAATCAATCATAATTTCAGTTTTTGTAACCGGCCTGATTCTAATAACAATGAAAAAGAGTCATTCGTTCCGGCTGATTTGACTCGCTACGGGGTATCTGCCTCCTCTTGCTTCACGAGTGTCCAAGAGCACGCTTAGAACACGCACAGACATACAGACAGGCAGAGAGACAGAGAGACAGAGAGGGAGTTTCAATCACTATTTACTTATTTCCTTTTTTTATTTTGTTTATTTTTATTTTATTTTATTTCTTATTTATATTTATTTTATTTATTTTTTCAATCCCTATCACTACATATATCATGTGGCAAGTTTACTGTTATAACATGTGACGATTGGGTGTCAGAGAGAAAACACGTTTTGAAACAGTTAAGTCAGGGTACACATCCTATCATAAAAAGAGGTTGCGATTATATCGAAAGGAGCTGCTCGAAATCTGAAGCCACATTCTCTCTTCATCTATTTGTTAGGTTTGTATTTGCCGCCTGCCCTTTAGAATCGCGATTAGAGCTGTCAATCGCGGACAGGCGGAGTTTGCGCAATAATTATGCATGTGTATTTTTAGGTATTTTCTCGGGCAGCTCATCTCTGATGGAAGTTCAGGAAGAGTGTTGGTTGATGACAGCTGACATAACAGAGAGAGAAAGAATACCCACATATGGAGAATGTCACGAGGTATGCAGACAATACACGAATATATATGCAAATGATTTAATAAACGAATTCATCTTTATTGGCGTGATATGCTTCGAGTGAAAAAAACGCGATAATGGATCTGGATTAATCTGGACTAATTATATGATCGATGGGGTCCTAGAAGCATGTGTAAACTTGGACGCACTAAAACGCACTGTACCTAGAGTATATTTTCCACAATCTTGAAAAAATTAAGATTATATACCGTGTAGTAAGAAATATTTGATGTGACCTTCATTTTTCAAAGTCTAATATTTATATTTTCAAAAAATGCTTATGATTAACAGGAAGAGCATGAAAACCCCTATTTTGTATTGGAAATTTTTTGTTTATTAAAATTAAGAGATAGCGCAAAAAATACAAAGGAAAAAATGTTTCGTTTGAGTCATATCCAAAAAAATTATAATTTGAGGAAAAATTATATATTTAAATCCTCAAATAAAAAATTTAAATCAAAAACGGGCGGCAGAAAACATTATATGATTTCAAAAAGGGTTTTCTATAAAGGCGATGCTTTTGCAATTAAATGGGGTGCCCCATTAAGAAATAAATATTTTTTTATAATATAGTTTTACCGTCTAAACATACGTGTTTTAACAAAATAATAAACACACCTTTTTTTTTAATCTAACATTTTTTTAACTTTCGTCAGAATTTAAAATTGTGCTATATGCAAAACTAAAAATTGAAGAAGAAATAAAACAATAATTTGGTATATTAATTTTTTTTCGTGTAAAAATATGAAGGGATCAAAGGTTTTGAATATTAAAAGCTGGAAAATTCAAGTTACCAATTTTACTTCGAGTGCTATTCAAATACTGTCCATAAAAAGGGTTGAATATAAAAAAGATAACAAAAATGTCAGCTGAAAAACAAAAACAATCTTTCCTCTTCTAGAATGTAGTTCCTAAAGATCATGCTTTTAGCGAAACATTGGGAAAATGCCTTTTTCTTAACAATAAAGTGAAATACTATTCATTAAATGGAAACAAATCTTTTCTCAAGTCATTCTGCAGCTGAAAATTATTATTATTTTTAAATTGTTTTTAAAATGGTTTCAGCGTCTGAAATACTTTTTTACAGAGAAAAAATCAGACTGCCAAAAGACTTTTTCAACAGAATTTTTTTTACGGCAGCAATGTCATTATTGGAACATTTTAAAGAATCCAAGTTTAACTAACGAACAATACTTGGTCTTTAAGAAGTAATCGACAATTATTATTGATTAATTATTTCATTATTAAAGAATAAAAAATCGTGAGGAACCTAGTATATGCTACTCAACTTTTCGTTAAAAAGTAACTTTTAGAACAAAAGGAGTTTTTTGTATAAAATGTCATGAAATATTTACTACATTCATTATATTCACTATTTTCTTTGTTCTAGAATACTCAAATGATACTCAAATTTAATTGAATTACATTACAGAGTATCGACCAGTACATGTTCCAAGGTACTTGTATCAATTTTTTAATGAGAAATCTTGACAACTGGGTAAAATATGACCGTTCCCCCAAAACACCTTTCTTTTATCATCACTTGCACTGAGCATGATAACTCTGGAACGGCTCATATGAAATTTAAAAAAACGAAAGATTTAATTAGTATATTCCTATATGGAGCTGGTAAACGAATGGTTTAACGAAATTTTTATTTAAAAAAATGACGATTTTTCCAAAAAGTTCGATTTTCGTTTCACTTTGGCTTCAAAACCGCTATTATTTTCAAATAAAATTTTCGCTAAACCCTTACTTCACGAGCTCCGCATAGGAATATATTAATGAAATGTTTATGGTTTTTTGAATTCAGATAAGCTGTCCCAGAATGATCATGTTCACCGCAATAAAAAGGGTGTTTTGGCCAACGGCCATATTTCCACCCGTTGTCAAGATATTCTCATATAAAATATATATACAAGTACTTCGAAACATATACTAATCGATACTTTGTAGTGTATTTCAATAAAACTTTGTCAACATGGCTAAAAAAATCATGAAAATCCCTTAATTTTTCCGGCTGCAAGTAGATACAATCTAGACGTGTGCAAAAAAATTCGATCCGACATTGAATGCACTTCGAATGTCTAAAACCGACATTTGATCCGCGCTACGATCGGATCAGTTTATTCAATTTGATCGACCCACCGATCGAATGTCGAAAAACCGACATTCGATGCGCGCCACGGTCGGGTCGGTTTTTTCGATTACATAGATCGGCTTTAGATTGTCGAAAATCCAATATGCGACTGATAAAAGGCATTTTAAGTTTTTAATTCATAATTATAATTCTAAAAATCTAAACCGAAGCATATAGAATGCAGATTGCAGATCCAGAGAGACATTAAGACAATACTGTGTCAATCTACTAGTTAATATATTACGTGACCTATATCTAGTCCAACAATAAACAAAAACGTCTCTAATTTTATTTACTTTAATAATTAAAATTTGTTATACGATTACATATTAACTAGTAATAATAATTGCTTGGGTGTTGTTCATCTCAAGATTTGCAAAAAAAATTTAACAGGCTTTAAAGGGTTATAATTTATAATAATTATTTTTTTATTTAATATTCTCAAGTCAGAATTATAAAAGGGGAGGATCGTTACTGAAGGGTAGCCCAATATTGTATTATTGCTTATTACCCTAGCTTTATTTTAATTATTTTTTTTTCATCAAATAACAGTTTAAAAAAAAGGGTATTTTAAATTTCTGGCATTTGGATTAATAATTTGAAAATGAGAAATTTCAGGTCATATAAAATATATGTACCTCAAATTTTCATCAATTGTATTCTATAACATTTTTGTACAATATTATAAAAAGAAAAGTGGAGCCGATTTTAACTGATTTTTACCTCTTTTAACTAAAAGTTATTTGCAGATGAGATTTTGGTTTTGATTACAGTTGTTTGGCATCCTACGAAAGATTTAAGACCAAATTTGAAATAATTTATTAGGCCATTTTTGAAAAAATCATAATTTATAATGATATTTTTAAATTTCTTTCTTAGCATGAGTTAAATATTAAAAACTCGAAAATTCGAATAATATTATTGTTTTCCAATTAGTCGCTTACAAAGTCGAACTTGTTAGTATTGGGCCTCACCTTACCTTAGTTCAGTGGTGCTAACGGACAGCGACTTTTTCAACTGCGCAGGCGTCGCGCAGTGGTGAAGTAAGGAAGAATACTAAGGTTCTCTTCATCACTCCTTCACGCGACGCCTGCGCAGTTGAAAAAGTCGCGGTCTGTTAGCACCACTGCCTTGGTTTATGTTTGTGATAATAGAGCATACACTAAACACTCGCACTAAACAGTATCTATTATACCATGATATTTTAAACCTATAATAAGGATATGAATTGTAAATCCCAATATTCACATTGACTAGTTCGAATTTATAAACGACTGATTGGCAAATAATAATTTCAATACAAACTTTTGAGTTTTGAAAATTCAAATTAAGTTAAAGAGCACATTTAAAAATACGGTTATAATAATCTATAATTTGCGAAAAAGTGCCAGTTTTTCCACCTGTTTTTGGTGCAAAAAGTGACCGATATTAGGTCGAAGACGTGGCGCATGCGCAGTGCCGACCTTTCCGGGCAACAGTGACAAAAGTGGAAGGATGGAGTGGAAAAAGTAAATGGAAGCAGTGACAAAAGTGAGGCACAGTGAAAAAAGTAAATAAAGTGCAAATTGCTTCGTGTTACTCCGGGAGTGTTCGTGCTGCCTCGGGTGTGCTCGTGCATCGTGCGCAGCCAACTTCATTCTATTTTCCGACTCCGCCCCTAACCTAAAACTCCGCCAGTTTCTCCGAAAATACGGTGTTATTGTTGCTTCAATCGACCAAAAATTTCCCTTCTTTTTACACAAAAAACAGGTAAACAAAAACTAGCACTTTTTAAAAAAATTATAGAAAAAGTATCGTGTCCCACAAGTTGAAAAAGCAAGAGATTTAAAACGAGCGTGAATGTTGAAAATTGAACTTTAATTTTCTTAGATTTTCAGCTGCTTGAAATTGACTTTTTAAATTCCTTCAATTTGGATTACCTGCATTTTTAACAGTTGGGATTCAAGAAAAAGCTTTCAAAATTTAGATTTTTTGTTAAAAAATAGAAATATTTCCATTTCACTGAAAATTTAATTATTCGTAACTGAAAATTCAAATGCTTTAGTAGAAAATTGAACAAATCGGTTGAAAATGAGCTATTTTGTTGAAAATTTATATTTTTTCGGATTAAAAATTCAACTGCATTGTAGAAAATTCGTCTTTTCAGCTTGAAACTTCAACAGTTTGATTGAAATTATTTTTCTTTCATGACTTACAAATATTTCTTCGTTGAAAATTCAACTATTTTTATGAATCTTTTTTGGTCAAAAAATCAACTACTTGGTTAAAAGTTGAAATACTTTGTCTAAAATTTGTTTTTGTTTGAAAATTTATTTGTTAAAATTAATAATTGGACTATATGACCGCAAATTCATGTATTTTGTTAAAAATTAATCTCTTCTGGTAGCAAATATTAATCTTCTTGGTTGAAAATTCATCCTTTTGGTGAAAAATTTATCTTAGTTAAGTTGAAAATTCAACTACATGATTGAAAATTCATGTATTTTCTTGAAAATTAGTCTTTTCCGGTTAATGTTTTGGGAAATTAATGATCATATGATGGACTGTCAATAGAAATTAAAAATTTTTTAATTTTCAAAATCGAACTATTATAAAAAAAACGTTCAAAATTACACACCTTTAAGATGTACATATTGAAAAACTTGAATAATTTGTAATTCTATTTTTTCAAAATCCAACAATTTTTAATTACAACTCTTTAAAATTGTAGAAATTTGAATTTGAAATCTTTGAAATTGAAGAGTTTTTAATTTTGAAAATCTACAATTAAAAATTGTACATGTTTCAAGTTTCAGGATTGAAAATCAAGTAATTTTTATGACTTACATTTACATTGTTTTCAATTTGCAGATTTAGAATTGAAACTCTACGGATCGAACGGGATACGCGTAAATTAGGCCTGAGAAGTTTTGTCCAGAAATTTGTTTAGGTATTCACGACAACACGTTTGTAGCTGAAGAGGCACGTGCATAGGGCAGCGTCAAGGTTGCCGCTGGCAAATTAAAACATTCATAGTTTTTTAAGCATTGATCAGACTGATCTAAAACTCTCCAAAAAACTTCGTTGAACCTCAATCAGCATACTTTGTCACTGGAAGTTTTTCGTTGCTTGAAATTCTATCAATAAACGAAGCGCTTGAAGCTTGAAATTCTTGAATTTTACAAAGTCTCAAAAAAAAAAAAAAAACTTTTTTGTTTACAGAAATATTTACGTTTTTCTTTCTCAAATAGTTTCAGAAGACTTTAAAACGTAATTTAGTGTTAATAAAATTGAAAAATTCTGACAATTGGCTAAGATGGCGCGAGTTGAAGTGAAAAAAGATTCAAATTTGTTGTTTTCAAAAAATCTACTTTTTACCAATTTATTCAGAAACTATAAGACCTGCAAATTTTTGCAAGAGGAAAAAAGATGCGCTTCAAAATTCTCTACAAGAATCAGGTCTTAATAAATGTGATGGCCCACCAACAATTTTATCTTAAAATCCTGATAATGCCAATACAATATGCAAGTCGTTTCATTTTTATTTCTTAACATCTACTACACATCAGGTTTAGAAAAATCTTACATGATTTTATTATTTTCAACAAAAAGTCGGCTAAAATGACTTGCTCCAGGATCTTTCTTTACTCCGGAATTTTATAATGACTTGATTCATTAAGATGGATATACTATTTATACGACTGAGGAGACCCTTCGTCGAAGGGCGAAACGTTGAAGTTTCTTTAATAAATTTTTGGACCAGTATACCAACAATACTAACATCTTCAATTTAATTTTATTACCTGGTCGACACCAAAAAAAAACATCGTCTAAAATCTTAATTAATTGTTTAATTGATCGACAGTTGCATCGGACTCACGAGGGCACGGGCTGTACGTACGAACTCCAGCGAACCCTAGTTTATTCTTTTACGAATCCAGGCATATCACATAAATCATATGTTTCATAACACTTTAGGAGAAAACAGCCGCCAACAGCCTAAGTAAAGCTTTAAATTTTGAAAATCCTGTATTTGAATTTTGGTCTAGTCGGACAATTTTTCTGGGATAGTTTCAAACAACACTTTATACCTAATAAAAAATTAAATTCTATTTATAATAATGGTTATAAACAATAAACCAAGATAGTTTAAGGGGGGATCCTGCTTTAGAAGGCTCAAAAAATCGATTTTTTTTTATTGCTTAAATCTATTCCTAATATATCTGAGAATATGTATTTAAAGTGATAGAGGCTGATTCCCAGTATTTTCAAAGATACAGGACTAAACACGGTGAGGTGTCAAGCAGGCATGCGAGCGATCAGGCAAACTTTGAAGCGTGTTTTCTTGAGTTTTCGTTTTTACGATTTTTCTAAACTGTCGGGCGTGATTGCAAAAAAACTAGACGACCAATCAAAATGAACTGAGGCTTATTAGCTTCAGTTTTGTATTCTTTCCTATTTGAACTAAAAAGATTCATGGAAAAAAATTGTTAAACAACTTTTTTAGCCAGTTGAAATGATTTTTCTGTTGTTGCAAAAAGCAAATTTTCTTCAAACTTGAGAAAAATTTTGAATTCGCAATTTTTTCGGGTTTTTCTTAGTTCACATAGAAGAAAAATATATGAAAATAAATGTTTTTTTTTTGTTTTTTTTTGTTTCAGACGAAAATTACGAGTTCCATCTTGCCCGCCGATATTTTTTTAAATCCCGTCGTTATTTTAAATCCCGCCGATTCTTTTAAATCCCGCCGATATTTTTCTCTCAAAAAATTTTGTTTTATAATGTTTAAATATATATTAAAATATTCTGAAAAGCTCGCTAGACTTGCTTATTTTTTTCTGTCCAAAAAAAAATCCCCCCAAAAACGCTTTTTTTTAGGCCTCCTAAAGCAGGATCCCCCCTTAAGAAGAATAAACAATGTTGCAAACGATTAATCCTAGAAAAAATTGTAAGAGTCAAGAAAGTTATATTTTTCTCAGCTATGTTAAAAGTGACACTTTTTTAGAGCTACTAATCTATCTGCACAGGTGGTCTTCCTGGAACGGGTGATATGTTCACTGGAGGATGTTGTTCTTCTTGCTGATCAAGAGCTTCATATCCCTTTCGGCGTAAAAATGATACCTGATCTGTTAAATACTGAGGCGTTGTATGAGCATATTCCGGGTGCATATTGACCCAACGTTCATGCAACCTCAGCATGTATCCTCTTCGCGCCGGTGAGCTTCCTTGCCAACAGTTAAGGATGTCCTTCCTGAGTTGGTCGTCGCCTCGGTTCAGTCCTATAGCCACTCACAACTGAATCATGGCCTCCATCCGATAGACGCATTAGTATATCTTGTTAAGGATGTCCTGTATAAGTCCCAATTTCCATTCCTTTTATCCCTGTTAAAAAGGCGTTGAGTACCTTTTTCAGGTCTCAAATCTATGATTTACCAGAATGCATCCCTGTCTGTTTTTATTAATACGAAGAGGACAATTGTCCTCATACGTGGCCTGTGATTCATAATAGGGAAATTTTCTGAAAAAAAAACTGAATATGACTGCGAATAGACCAAAAGATCAAAAATCTTCCTTCCACCTTTCATATTGCATGCAAACTGGTCGACACCATTCGGAACATCGAATCACTTTAAAGAAAAAAGTTTATAAAGTTTACATTTTACTCACCATGCTTGAAACCAGATGCCCCTATGGCCAACTAGCATCGGTCTCCCCAAACTATCCGATTCATAAATTCCTAATTAGACGTTTATATTTTCTAAACCAGATGGTTTAAACTTCTCATGGTTTGCAAATGATGACAAAAGAATTAAAGTTTAATATACACTAAGATCGTTCCAAACTCTTCGATTTCACTAATTACATAATCCTTCTTAACGCAGGAGAAACACAGACAAAAGATTGCGGTGACCAGTCGATCGAACTATTCATGTACGAGCAGGCCTCGCTGGACATGGGATTGTAGAATGCTTTTTTTTATTGAGACTGTTTAGGATGGATGCACAATTCTTTCTAGTGATTAGTGATATATTCGCGCGAACCAAGATAAAAAAATCAAAATCAAGCGTTCATGTCGTCCTTCAAGAACGTATATCGATCTTGTCATGGTGACCAAAAACGAAATTTGTCTTTTTTTCAAGCACGCTCTGTAGCTTGGTCATGTTACTCTTTTCATCATGTCAGAAAAAGACTTTAAAAAAAGAAAATTTGACTGTTCAATAATCTTGCGTTAAAAATGTTTTCGAAAATTCAAGCGATATAAAGCAAGATTAAGATATTCCTGTGCTGATGTCTTGAAGTGCATTACTAGACTGACTTTCGGATGTAATCATTCTCAACGTTCTGTTTTAATTTGCAATAATGAATTAAGATTTCTCCTTTTTTAGACGTGGATTTTCCTTAAGAAAAAAAAGATAATTATACCTTTAACGTTTTGTCCCAAGATCCTGTCATCAAACAGGAATAATTAGAACCTTTAACCCAATGACATGTTTTCACAGGTGCATCATGAGCAGCAACTTGAATGCTTTGATTCGAGGCTAAATCCCAGCACTTAACCATTTTATCACAAGAGGCCATGAATACTTTTGTTCCATCCTGAAAAATAAAATTATATTTTTTAATTACAAAAATTGAAGCGTGTTCTACAGCAGAGCATTAAGTGCCATTCGTACGGGAAGAAAAGTAGATCTTGCGGGAGGAAATTGAATTATGTCAGAGGGTGAGAATGACTTCGAACTACGACAACCTAACCTCAATATTTCTGAGTTGTTTTGCGATCCACTCTTACAGGCATACAAAAATCTCACTTTTCCATACAGATGTAAAAAATACTAGAAAAGTTCCATTTTAATTTTCTCGAATTTTTTGCAAGCAATCATGATACTTATGTCCCAAAAAAGTACTCTTGAAACGTATTTTGGAAATTTTTGGCACTTTAGTCCTATTTCAACAAGACCTTTTTAGACCATAAATCTCATGCGAACTTGTTACACCTCCATTCATACTGCTCCACGTCGTGTTTAGGCGATGTACGTCATGTTTGGCCGTTATACATATGTCCGTGGCGTTGGGTCACTATATAGCTCCAGGTTCTATGCTGATATATGGGACTTGGAGCTATATAGTAACCAAACCCGACAGAGAACTGTACACCGGCAAAATGCGGCATAGAGCAGTATGGAATGGAGACGTCGAACTCTTCTGTTACTTTTGTCCTAAAAAAGTCCCGGTGAAATTATATATATTTTAATCTTTTTTAGTACTAGAGTACTAATTTTCCTGAAACCCAGTACTTTATGGGGACTTTATCCGGGATCACACTGGGACTTTTATTTACTCGGGTTGACAGAACTTTCCAAGACTTGAAATTTAATTAGTGAAAAATTCTGTAACATTCATTCAAAATTCGTTTCAGCTGTCAACCCATAACTACGACTCTAACCGACGACATTAGTTGCGAGGTGAATCTCAACTCAGGAAGAGTCCAGATGTCAAACAATTTCGAGCAAGGATAGAACTCAGATAGGTACGGTCTAATGTTTACCGTCAAACTCGACTATTGAAAAATCGGCTGAACTCGGGAGGTGGGTTTCTGCAGTTTTCCTTTAATAAAGTCGGATGCAGCACCGGGTTATCACTGGTTGTGAATAAATTCATATAGTGATTGTAAGCCCACCTTAAAATGAGACAAATTTTCACAGGTCCATACCCAGTGTAGTGGAGTCGTCTGGCGGTATATTTACTGTGCTAAGGGACTTGAATAATACCTCAGCAGCAAGGGTGACCCGTGTATAGACCTATGTTTCACCTAGGTTTTAAAATAAGAAGGCATAGTACAATAGGTTTTAACCGCAGTGCTACGGGACTAAAAAGGACCAGCCGTACAAGACAATAATAACTGCGACCCTACTTGTGTTAGAGTCCTGTACTTTGAAATAATTTTACATTCTTCATACGCCTAAAAATATATTCAGGATTCATAAACGCCTAAAATTGATTTAATGTCCGAAAATCATATTCATTCTTGAGAAATAGACATACAGTTCGTCAATTTTACACGGTAAACATTTCGGCAATTTCGGGGTACTCAAAAAAATAACATTGGCCCTGCTTGGAGCTTACCCTCAAAACCCGCACCAGCCAGGCAGCTCTAGAACGCCTAGGAACATTTTTTCATAGGCAGAAATAATTGCTCACGTTTTACGCTGTCAGAGGCTTCATGTAGATACAACTGAGGTACCTGTTAAGCCGACTGCTTCTGCCCATCTATATTTTTCGGTAAACGAAGAAAAATGTTGTTCGAATCTTTATCCCGCATAGAGCGCATGCTAGAGCCCCGCATGCAAGGATAAGGCTGTATACTCTGAGAGGTCGCCCGGTATCCCAGTGTCACCGTTTGAGACACCTCACCCACGTGCCATTCCGCTTTCGGCACGGTTGTTACACCTCCGCTTAGGGGTTATTTCTTCGGGACCATCCCTGGACAATTGTCCGCGACTGCTTATTAATTATTGTAACCATATTCAGCAGAAACCCTTGGTACAGGGACCCCCTATCCGCAAACCGAGGTCGTGTTCGGTGGCTTTGTCATAGGCCCTTCAGTTCGATTCCCAAGGAACCGAAACCGAACCATATATGAAGGGCGGAAAAACTATAGGGGTAAGTGCCATTTCCGAAATTTTACAGTGCGACGAAAAAACGTTCGCAATACGTTGTATGTAGTACCAAAGGGTGCGTGATTTTTTTAAAGTAAATCTAGTTTAGATCTATGTTCTTTGTGAATTTTATCCCGTTACATCAAAAAATCAAGGCGCCACGAATTTTTAAAGTCTAGGACGGGGGTAACTCCAGGGCAGCGGAAGAACTAAAAGGGTTAACTCCGGTCCGACTGCATTGTGTACGCGGCTCCCTTCCTACGGCTCTCGCGCTGCTCGATCTTCTTGGTCCCCATACTACGCAAAAAATCAACAGAATAAGTCACATTATAGCTCGATTTATTCGTAAAAGTACATAGAAAAAAATTCTGGCTGCAGTTTTTCATTAAATTTAACCGGAAAAAAGTACTTACCGAAAAAGTGACAGACGAAGTACTGCGTGTCAGCTGTTTTCGACTAAAACCACGTTAACGAACGATGAAGAAGACGAAAACTCTTCGCCACGATAACCTACCGACGCTTTAGTATCATGTAACACCAATATATGGAACCTCAGTCCCATAGATTTCGAGTGTACCTCCCCATTCCGTTATAAAACGCGAAATTTCCATAAGGCCCCATGAGGAGTTACCTCCAATAGAATTTCCGCTACCGTGGAGTTACCTCCCCGACCGTTTCTAGACAGCTATAAAAAAAATTGGTATTTTGACATTTCCTTAACGCAGTATTGAAGGCCTTTACCAAGACTATTCGAAAATGCAAAAATCTCATTTTCGAAAAAAGTGGCACTTACCCTCTATAGTTTTTCCGCCCTTCATATATAATACAGGGTGTCCCAGGAGTATTGTCCTTCCTTGTAATGGCAGATAGGAAAAAAAATTTTAATCGAAAAGTCCCAAAACATTTTTGGGTCCGGTGCATATTGAGGGTAATACGTACATTCATGCAAATAATCAGTGACCGACCCTGATTAAATCTCTCTCTCTCTCTCTCTCTCTCTCGTTTTTCTTAATTCTGCAGAATTCTGTAGGAGTCTTCGAATTCCTATTTCCGAATTCCTCAACTTTGGGTGACGGCAAATTACTAGGTACTGAATTAAGATGTACTCGTTTTTTTAATCTGCAGAATTCTAAGAAATCGATAGAATTTTGCATAATTTAAAAGACTTGAAAGAATTGACTATAATTCAAGGTGAGTTCTAAAGATTTCAGAGGAATTCGAAGAAGTTTTAAAGAATTAAAAAGATTTCAATTGAATGCAAATACTTTTGCAGAATTGAAAAAACGAGTCAATCTTAATTCAGTAGTAGTCTACCGTCGACCAAAGTTGATGAATTTGGAAATAGTTGAAAAGAATTTCATGTTTTCAGAAAAATTCAGAAAATTAAAAATGAATCAAGTTATGTCCTGAATTATTTAACAGAATTCAAGGATCTTTAAAAGAATTTCATGCTTTCAGAATAATTTAGAGAATTCAAAACAGTTCATTGAATTCTACATTAATCAGGGATGGTCACTGATTATTTGCAATAATGTACGAATTATCTAGGCTCACTGAAGTTATTTGTTCTACTCTTACAAAATTTCGGAGAACATAGCCTACATTTCCATTTTTTCCATGCACCGAATTTCGGTGAGCCAATATTTTATCTCGATCATGTTTAAATAAAAGAATTGAGTTTTTGCAAAGTTATCTTACGGTTCGACAAAACTTGATCCCATCCAATTCAATCAGAAAAACACATTCGTAATCTTATTTTTGTTGGTTTTGAATGCTCGAAGCAAGGTGAAGTTACCGCCGTAGAAGAAATTGCTTTTCGGGGTCGCAAGCACACTTGCAACTAGATGTTCACCTACATGCAATTTCAATGCCCTGTAGTACTCTAAATATGCCAGAAACATGCCAGAATCGAAATTACATGAAATTTTAGGAATTTTCAACTCATTCGACTCAAATCTTAAATTCACTTCTGAACAGGAACAAAACTACACAATTAATTTTTTAGACGTATCGGTCATTAGAATCAATAATGAATGTCTTCTTACCAATTGGTACCACAAATCCACTTGGTCCGGCAGATATCTACATTTCCTATCACAACATCCTTGGTCACAAAAGAAAGGAATGATTTTTGGACTCATAGATAGAGCTATTAAATTATCTTCATTTAAATTTAGACCACAAAATATCAAACTAATACAAAAAACTTTAATTCAAAATGGTTACCCTATTAATCTTATCAACAAACTTATCAAAATCCGAGTTAATAATATTTACAATCAAATAGATAGAAAAGAACTCAATATTTCCAAAAACTTCACTGTCATCCCATACATCTCGGGAATAACTGATAAACTAGCCACTATTTTACGACATAATAATATAAAAGTAATTTTCAGACCAATAAAGTCAAACTCAAACCTTTTTCCGTCTCCTAAAGACAAGTTGGACATTTTCAAAAAAGAAATGTAGTCTACAAATTCAACTGCTCAAATTGTGATTGTTGTTATGTTGGACACACAAGCAGACCTTTATGTTATAGAATTAAAGAACACACTCGCCGAAACTATAATGACGATAATATCATTGCTCTTGAAAAACACAGAATTGAAACTGGACATAATTTTGATTTCCAACATCCAAAAATTTTAGCTGTTGAGAAAAATCGTAATAAGCGTTTAACTATTGAATCTTATTTTATTGAAAAAGGAAAAAATTCTGTTAATCTTAGATTTGAAAATTCTAAACTACCAAATTTTTACAGTTCTTTATGTAACTCTTAACTTTCCTCGTTTACATTAACCTTTACTTCTTTATTATTATCTACATTTTAAATTCTTCCATTTCATTTTCTGGATTTTTCAAATATAACTTAATTCTGATGTCTTCAAGAACAAATACGATCATACTCATTATTGATGACTTTGTAAACACACGTTGTGTCATGGCGTCTAAAGATGACGTTTTCCCGCTACTTTTGTTTTTGGAGCTCTCCATAAAGCTCTCTTGTCTTTCTATCAAAAATGCTATTTTAAATGTACAAATAAATGTGTGTGTGTCCACATTCACGGAAATGTTCTATAAAATCTGAGAAAACTTTTGGTAAGTTATTTGAAAGAATGTTTTTTCTTTAACTCATACATTTTCATTCTTACAAAATAATTTTAATACAAACTTTTTGTCATCAGCATTTTTGCAATATATAAATTATTATTATCTTTTTTCCTTTTTAAAAGTTTCTCTATTTTATCTATTATACAGGTATTTTATTGTTGACATAACCAACACAAAAATCCAAAATTTGGGATTCAATCAATCATTTTGTATCTTCTAATACATAATGATAAACATTACTGCTGTTTTTTGGACATTCTCACATTTATCCGTGTTTCAACCGTATTATATAAAGATGGAAAATCTAGTTCTTATCTCATTCGTCTTCCAAACTTATGTTCTAAGGTAATAACTTATATACACTATTTATTTATATATTTATATCAATGTTCCTATTTATTATCAAATTTTATGGTCTACACTTGTCGTTGTTAATACCTATTGTTTTTATTTATTATTTATCATTAGTGACTCTTCATGCTACTTTTAATATTTATAATTTCCTATCAAACTTATTAACAAAACAAAAAAATTGTTTTGTTCACACTTTCATCACTTTTCGGAGAAAATCCGGAGACTGTTTTATACATTTTCATCACTTTTTATCGGCAAAGATTTATGCTCTTGTTTTTTATTTTTTATTTATAATTTTATATAAAATTTAGACTATAATAAATAATGTTTTAACAGGTTTCAATAGGCTTGAAAAGGGACTATATCAAGTCCGAAACGTTGCCACTTCTCAATGAAATAAAGTCTTTTTTATACTAATGACCTTTCCATCCGGAGACTGTTTTATACATATGTACTCTAAATATGCACCGGACCCAAAAATGTTTCGGGACTTTTTTATTTGAATTTTTTTCCTATCTGTCATTACAAAGGAACGACAATACTCCTGGCACTATAAAGGTTAGACATTTTATATGTTTCTTTGTGAAAACAAAGAAACGATACAAATAATATTAGAAGTAGAAATATTATAAAAATGTCAAACATCAGTCAATTTAGATTAATGTATTTAGAAGAGGGTTTAGAGAAATTGACTGATATTTACAAAAATATAATGAATCTCATTTTGACCTGTGCTCAAATTAAACCAGGCAAGAAGTAAAATATTTATATAGGATAATACATTCTTTGATTCGGATGGTCTATTTCGGCGAGGCTCTGGCGTGGCTCGCGTGCACGGCCGCCCATTCTCCTTGTCTTCTCATTTGCTATGCTTGAGGTCTGGCGAATACGGGGTACGTGTGCCGAAGCCAGGGTGGGTTGAAATGGGCTATCTATTTTAAGAGAACCCAAATAAAGTTATGAGGTTATGTTCACTCTGTGATAAGATGCAAATATGTTATATATAAATATCTATATTTAAATGGTTATTATTTTAAGAAAAAATTAGATGCATTTATTTTTTTAGAGAAAAACAAGATCATGGCAAATGATAAGGAAAATTCCCAATCCCTAGAGAATTAAGGAGATAGATGAAACAGATACAAATCCGAAGACCAAGATGGAGAAGTTAAAGGGGAATTATTAAACATTTTATATAGAGATAATTTAGAGAATAATTTTAGAATTCGGACCGGACTAAAACCATGCAAAGTGCAGCAGCACGTATGATGTTAACGAAAACTTTGGAGATGATAAAATCAAAACTTTTAGAGGTTTTTTAGAGGCGTCTAATAAGATGCTAACATCATTAAAAGCAGCGGCAGAAGCAACTGCGGACGCTAAGAGAATAAAACTTAAGAGTATTAGAAATAAATAGTGTAGATGAAATTACAAATAGAGAAAACATTCTGCTCTTTCCCAAAATAATGATAAACATAATAAAGATGATTAACATAATAAAAATAGTGAAATATCAAATAATTTAGAAGTTAGAGATCAGATGAGAGAAAATTTTAATGCATTAAGAGATCTTTACAAATAGAGAAAACTGCGACAAAAAAAAATATATATATATATATATAAACAGGGATTACAAATTATAGATTATATAGTGTCAGAATTGACGTTTAATAATCTTTTATATGTAATAGATGGAAAAGTTTCAAAACCTATGAATTTAGATGAAGAAACAATTGTCAAAAGAAAAGAGATAGTTAGAGACATTATTATAAATCACTTACATGAAAATTATCACAAAGGGATTTCAGAGATAAAGAAACCAAAGAATATCATACAAAAATTAAGAGCATTTAAAAGAGTAGAAGTGAATGTAAATTACTTTTCTTAAGAACACAGCTCTTTTAATTGAAGATGAAACCTAGAGAAAAATTTTTCGATTTCTGTGAAATATTCGATTCAATAATTACATTATACGAAAATTGTGATGGAGTTGTGCCCTCAACAGATCAAGAAGGAGTCAGCGTTAAGGAACACCGAAGAGACATAAATAAGATCCCTGAAAAAAAGAAAATGCTTACTAGACATAGCGTTGAAAAAGATCATTTTTTCGATTTTGAAAACGCGAAAATCCTTGCGAATGAATGTCTCTATCGTAAACGTCTAGTGATGGAAATGTGTCACATTGCTGGTAATATTCATGCGGTCAATTTGAGAACCGACGTAGCAAACCTTTCAAAAATATATTCGCCTGTTGTAAAGAGGAAACAAATCTCAAAACACGTGTTGGCTATAGTCGCCCGGCGATGGAGTCGAGGATGGAGTGACCCATAGACCAGGCCCCATGTTGTCATTCAGTTTTACTACCGCATCCCTTTAAAAATTAAAGTGTCTTTCTTTCCATTTTCTAAAGTCGTTAAACTGTAGTACCTCTGAGAATGTTCTTTCAGTTTTCTTCGTGATTTTAAACAGAGCGGATGTCTCTAATTTTACGTCGAAAAACTAACTTCTTAGACTATTCAGAAACTTGTTTTTTAATTAACGATTAATTGCCTTTGTTTTGGAATTATTTACTTCCTGTTAAACTATACAAGTATGTGCTTCTGTTCAACGTGCTTGTGAAGTGTGTGAATATTGTGTTAGTAGGATTACGGAGTGTTTTACTTCACCCGCGATCACCTCACCTTCTGCAACGAAACAAGAAGACCACAAAGAAAGGGAGCTGATAGAGAGGTGGAGGGAGAAACAGAAAGGGTGGCGGAGAGAGGGGGAGAGAGGAGCTGCACGACGTAGAAACACTAAGTTCATGCATGAATTCTTTTATTTTAATCTTAATGGTTTTTCTGAGGAAAACCCCCTATTTTTGTTAAATATCTGGCACTGAGGAGGACCCCTATCCGTGGTCCAAACGTTTGCCAATTAAACTTTCATGAAATGCAAATTTTTCAATTAAATATACTCATAAGACCCTAATGCCAATACAAAAATTCTTCATCATAATTTAAATAATTGGGTAATAAAATTAGACATTTTTCAAGAAAACAGTAAAAATGTCACAGAACGAAAGAGATCAGCGTTTTATCAAGCTGTGTCAGGGATTATACCTGAACTTCGTTCAGCAGATTTAATTAGAAGAAAATAAAAAAGAAGAAACGAAGGCAAATCTAGCAAAACACACGCCAAGATGGCAATCGGGGCCTGGCGGGAGGTGCTTTAGATGTAATAAATCGGGACATATGTCGACATCATGCTTGATGGTACATGGTTGATGTACATCTAGAGGTAGAGAACGTGGATATGAATTAAGGTATGTAACTAGAGTTAATTAATTTAGAGGCAGAATACAAAAATTTAGAGGTGGAACTAGAGGTAGTGCTAGATGATGAAAAAGTTTGCTATATTAGGTAAGTTCAAGGAAAAGAATTTATTGGAGGACAATTTTTAGTGATAATTAAAAAAGAAGATACAGAGGCTGAATTTTCAAAAACATTTGTACAAGAATTAGAGGGCACGGGAGAAAAATGCAATACAACATTACAAGAGAATATAGAGTTTTAATGTTGAATTCAGGTTTACTCAAAAGTATGTGGGAATTAGCAGCTGAAACAGCGATACATAATTACAATCGTACACCTCATAAATACATAGATTTCGAAATTCCACTAAAGAAGTTTCAGGAACAAAACAATTGTATTTAGACAAAATTAGAAGATTGGGTGGCATAGCTTTTGTTAAAGTTTCAATAACAAAAGCACTAAGAAAGGCGGCTCTGGTCCTAAATTGTAATAATCATGAGAAAAGTTTTTTTTGTAACAATTTTTTTGTGCATTTTTCATGATTATTACAATTTAGGAACAGAGCCGCCTTTCTCAGTGTTCCTCATTTATTATCCCAAATTTTCAACTCGATGTCGCTATTCGTGTGAAAATAAGTTGACAAATAAAAAAAGTGCCGGTAGGGTAGGAATCTGGTCACGTGACACACTCACCATATGGCCTTAAAAGTAGAATGTATAGATGAATCGGATGTAAACGAGAAAAGTTTTTATTATTCCACAGACAAGTAATTAGATGTCAACAATGGGTTAGAAAAATATGAATTAATTCCGATAATAAATAAAGATCCGGTTACTTAAGACGAGGCGATTTCGAATAAAGATAAATCAGAGTGAAAAGAAGAAATTAGAGAAGAGTTTAGATCGATGGAGGAAAACAAAGTATGAAAATTAGTAGAGACCAAACATTATTAGCGATGGAAGTAGAGTAAATATTATAGATTCAACATGGGTTTTCAAGAGAAAAACAGACGAAAATGGGCAAGTTAAATTTAAAGCTAGGTTGGTAAGTAGAGGTTTCAAAGATAAAAATGAATATGAATTAAAAGAAACTTATGCTCCAGTATCGAGATTACATGCAGTTAGATCAGTATTATCCGTTACAAATAAGTATGATTTAGAAGGAAAACAAATGGACGTAAAGTCAGCCTATTTAAATGGTATTATATGTAGATGACACGTTGACAGCTAGTAATAATGTTAGAAAATTAGATGAAATAAAACAAGAATTAGGAAAAGTTTTCAAGATGAAAGACCTACACGGAAAGAAATTTTGTACAGCAGCGGCACTCACACGTACCTCTGGTGCGTTAAACTGTAGGGCAACAATGCGCCCTCTGTTTATGACGACTGCTCTCTCAGTTAGGGAACGTTACGTTCCCTGTGTGGCGCGTATGTTGCATAAGATTTTTGGAACAGCAACAGACCTAAAACGTGGTATAGTAGTTGCGCTTTCGCATCGTTCTGAAAGACCGACGGGCGGTTTCGCACATCTCTCGCTTTTATTTTTAAGTTTTAGATTAGTTTAAATAACTGTAATGTGGGAAATTCCACATAAAGGATTATCAATGGAGCAGTTTTTGAAAAAATATCAGTATTTTCGTAGCCTTCACGAAATCTTTAGGGCAGGCATGCCCAACTCGGAGAAATTTCCTCCGGGAACACATGGTCCGAGTTCCCTACTCTTTCTCCTAGAGAGCGGGAGTGGTGGTAAACGCTTGCGAGTATCTCTCCTCTCTGACGTACGCGTCTACCACGCGCATGCGTCTACCACCACTCCCGCTCTTTAGTAGAAAGAGTAGGGAACTCTGAACATGTGTTCCCGCAGGAAATTTCCCCGCGTTGGGCATGTCTGCTTTAGGGGTAAGTAATTTACATAAACTACAACATGTATATTATAGATATGTTTGTTTGGATATAATATTTACGTATATATTAATGCTTATATGGATTTTAAATTCTTGTTTCATTATTATAATTTATAAGTGCATGTTTCATTAAGAGACTGACTTCATATATTCTAAAACAGTTATGTTTGGTTCGATTGATTAATTTGTCGATGGATTGCATTTTTCTTCTCTTGCTACAATAAATTATATTTTAAGTACTCTGATTGGGAAAAGCGTACACTGATTAACTTGACTTTGCTTTAAAAAAATTAAATAAAGGTATCATTATTCAACAGCAGAAATGTAGAAAAAACATAACCTCAAAAATTTAAGTGATGTTCCGTATAGTTTTAGGCTCATTCGTGTCTTCATTTAAAGACTTTAGTATACGTAATAAAATAGAAACGTACAGTAAATAATTTGAATAATTTAAATTTAGATGTTAATTATGATGAAAAATTAAGATCGGCGCCGATCAGCTACATTAGCAACATTATAGTCGACTGCGTTCTCTACTTAGGGACAGCAGTGTGCCCTGATTGAAGAGAGCAGCGTTGTACTAACTTTATGAGGCCGACACGTTCCCAAAGGTGGCGTTGTCGCCGCTTCGACATCGTGGTTGCGCTGTTCTACCACTGCGAACGCCGCAACTGTCTAAAATTTCTTTCCGTGTAGGAGAACCAACGAATTTTGATAGGAAAGGCAGAGTAATGAAAATACAAAAAAGGGATTATTCGATGAAAATCTTAGAGAAATTTAAGATGGATGAAAACAAAGCACACAGTACACCAATGGTAACTAGACAAGTAGACAAGTAATGAAGAGAGTAATTAGAGGAAGGAAAGAAAATGAAAATATAGAAAGTACTGAAAAGACTACTAGTCTTTAATAATACAGAATAATAATAACACATTTAATAATAAATACAGAAAAGGCCTATTTAGGCCTTTTCTGTGTTTATTGTTTAAGTTGCATTTATTATTCTGATTTGTATTCTGCATTCATTCTTTCGTTCGTCGATTTATTTGTGAATGTTTGTTTGATTTATTTCGCTGTTTCTTTTTTTTTTCATTTGCTTTTTAAAGCATTTTTCTGGTTTTAAAGACCTTTCACTTCTTGGAAGTTGAAAGTTTTAAAAATGGCTTTAACAGTACGAGTTGACTGCTATGTGTGCAGAAGAGCCTATGAACCAGGACAGATGGTTCGAATCGATGGGAATATTAATTTAGCTAGGCAAAACATTGCGATTTTCACACGCCTTCCACTTCGTAGACTACAACTTGAAGTTGACGGCGATAGTAGGTTATGCCTGAATTACAATCAATAAATTCATAACGAAGTAGAAGAGTCCAACGTGATCCCGGATGATTTCAGTGTAGTGCAGAATCAATGTTCATATTGCTAAGTAAATCTTCATTCCCGATGAGACAAGAGCTTGTTTAAATAATTTAGATGAACGTGGCTTCATCTTAGCTCCTTTGCTTCCTGGATTACAAGCAATCAATAGACTTTATAGGACACCTGGACAGCAGAAGCTTTTGTTTTTGCAGAAACTTCGTAACGAAGCAAATTCTCATCAAGATTTCGGTGATCAGGAAAGCTTTACTGATGAAGAATTTGAAGCTACATCTCCTGTAAGGAAGGAAAAGTTTCGAGAATGATATACATTCTACGATCCTTTTCCTCAGTTACGTGGACATGGAGTGAGATACACCAGGAAAAAGGGTCTCATGCCTCTTCTTTGACGCGTCGCGGACTTTCTGATGAATTTCTGAAAGTAATTTTCTACTATTCCTGCTGGCAAGCTACAAGCATTAGCCATTCATACGGTGAGAGTCTCTAATGTAACGAGTTGTGCCTGGCAACATTAGATTTCCAGCGATGACTAAAGAGGAATTTGTTGAAGGACATGTGACAGCATTTGTCAATAAACTCTACAATCCACAACCAGAAATTCCCAGAGAAATTGCTATCATAGATGGCACTTATAATTCCACGCAGAAGAGCAGTAAGTTTCGTGGTGTACTGCCACAATCATTCTTTAAGCATCAGGGACGTCACTTGGTGAAAGCTGCTCTCACTGCAGCTCCAGACAGGTATATACTTTATATACAAGGACTCTAGTTTTCGGACTCACGAAACAGTGACGCACAGATGCTTATCAGTAAATGTGGAAGGGACGTGAAGGGAATGAGCATTTTTCAAAATTGGTGCCATTTATGCAAGCAGGTTAGAGTCAATTGTCAACGGAAGAATCGAACGAAGCACGTCTCATAAAGAAATAGAGATGGCGTGTCGAATCTAGAAATGGCCGATTGCACCATTGCACCTACAGGGTCGGAGGGGGTCGTGTGTGAGCGCTAGTGGAACGGTCGTCAGTCGGTGTGCCCAACTCGAGCGAGCACGCATTCCGTGCGAGAACGAAAAATACCAACTGGAATTTCCAGAATTTGCCAGAATTCCCTTGCCTTACATTAGACGAACTAAGTGACATTACAATTAGCGTTTATCAAGTTCACCTTGCACCATCTTACATTTAAGACAACCTGCGAAGGGATGATGATGAAGAGTTTCAACTAGATACGCTACTTAATGAACGTGGTTTAATCAGAGTAAGTGTATATTCTCGTTTTCGGAATGCGACTAGGTACCAACTGGATAGCGTTCAATGAAATTGATGACATAGGAGCAGATAATAATGAAACAATTCTCGGCTGTTACTGAATATGTAAATCAGGGGCCAGAACTCTGGGCACCTTAGCACGCATCGCAAGCGTTTACTGGTTTCTAGTCTACGCACGTCACCAGCAACACGTTAAGTATGCCCAATCATCATTGCAACATGGGATTCTACATGCTGCAACAGAGGTGCACATGTAAACCCGAATTAAGAACCACAAACCCTAAACACTTAAAATCCGCGAAAACTTTGAATACCTATATACGCTTGAAGGGGAGAGACGACGGCTTAGCGAGGTCAGTACCAAATGCGAGTTTGATAATTATATATGTTGCGCACATCGCGAAACTGCCGAACACTAAATGCTCGAGATTTTATCGTCGTATATTTGAAAGTTGCTTTGTGTCAGTAACATTTCACCGTAACGCGTTACTTAGTAGTTCTAGGCTTGGGCTCGTAGATTCGAAAGGCTGAGTGCTCCTGAGTCACGACCCTTATCTTATAGAATGAAAAGATTTATATGTTACATTTTCCACGACTGTGACTTCTTTCAAATTTAAACTATAATTTATAATACTATTTCATCCTGGCCTATTAATGAAAATACAATTTTAATTAATATTTTGGCTTATTGCTTAATGTTTTCTTTGAAAATGATATCAGTTTATTTTTGAAAACAATTTTTTTATTAGAAAAATAAACAATACAAATTATGAACATTTAGAAATTTATTTTATTTTACTTTACTTTTATTTACATTTTCAAAGACAATTACATCCTTCTAACTTTAACTAACAATACAAAGTTAGGAACGTTTAGAATTTTATTTTATTTTATCTAATTTTCTATCTAATTTTATCTAATTTTAACTATTATTGCAATCTCAAGCAATTGAAAATATGAATTCATCCTGTTCTAATTTTTTTAGAAGACATTAAAATGAAATTATTTTTGGAATTTAACGAAGTTTAGAAAATTTTAAAAATGTGTTCATCTTTAACTCACATATCTTTGAAGAAAACGAAGTCAATTAAGAATATCTTTCCGAAGACTTTTTTCTATAATGTTTGGTAAATTCTCAAGAATTATTAATTACCTAAAAAATTAAGAGATTGGCCATTTTTTAACAAATGGGCTCAATTTTTTACGGAATTATCAAGAATGTATTTCCAATGACTCTTTCTACGAGACTTTGCAAATGTACAATAATCATGAATTATTTAAACAATTTTTACAAACATAATCAGAGTTTGAATGTTTTTAAAGGAATAGGCACAATTTGTTTACGGAATCAACTGAGAATGTCTTTCTGATGACTCTTTCCAATGTTGCTTTGTAAATTTACAAGAATTATTACTATAATAAATAATGTTTCAACAGGTTTCAATAGGCTTGAAAAGGGACTATATCAAGTCCGAAACGTTGCCACTTTTCAATTAAATAAAGTGTTTTTTATACTAATGACCTTTCCATCCGGAGACTGTTTTATACACTCTGTTCTATGTTGCTTTACAAATTCAAATGTTGGCTATTTTCAACGAATAAGTTAAGTTATTTTATAGAATTAACCAACAATATTTTTCTGTTTACATTTTTCTATGAGGATAAGAAAAGTCTTTCTCATGACACTTTTATATGTTGCTTATGTACATTTACAAGAATGATTAATTATTTTAACAATTTTGATAAACAAATTAAGAGTTTGTCTAATTTTTTACGAATTGGCTCAATTTGATCACAGAACAAAAAATAATGTATTCATAATAAGTCTTTCCTACGTTACTTTGCAAATTTACAATAATTATTAATCCATTTTTTAAAGAATTAAGTAAAGAATATCTTTTCGTTGACTTTTTCTCATAATGCTCTGCAAATTTCCAAGTATAAATTATTATTTGAATAATTTTGATAAACTAATTAGGAGTTTGGCTATTTTTCAAATAATAGGCTTAATTTGATTACGGAATCAATAAAAAATGTTTTCGAAATATCTTTTTCCTATGATACTTTGAAAATTAACAGTAATTATTAATTATTCAAACAATTTTCATAAACATATTCAGAGTTTGGGTTTTTTCAAGGAATCAATACAATTTGTTTACAGAGTCCACTAAGATTGTCTTTCCGATGACTCTTTACTGGTCGCACTCTTTGTAGATTTTAAGGCAGCTTTCGACTCGGTGAATAGGAAAGTTTTGTGGAAGGCATTAAAAGAAAGGGAGGTGGACGAAGAACTGATTGAGAGGATAAAAGAGGTCTTTACGGAGACAAAGACAAGGGTGAGGATCGGGGAACAGAAAGGAGAGGAATTCTGGACAGGGAGGGGTCTTGCAAGGGTGCCCGCTAAGCCCGTTGTTGTTCAGCATATTGTTAGCAGACCTAGAAGAGAAAATGTAAAGGAAAGGTAAAGGGGGTATTGGACGGAAAGTGCGAGTAAGGTGATGGGTCAAGTGTGGGGGATTGGAAAAAGAAGATTCAAAGAGGACTGGAAGATGAGAGTATGGCTGTTCGATTCACTGGTATGGTCTGTGATGTGTTATGGAGTAGAGATTTGGGGATGGAAGGAGTACAAAAAAGTAGAAAACATGCAAGAGAGATTTCTGAGATGGGTTATGGGAGTGAGTTGGAACTGCCCAGGTTATATCATGAGAGAAGAAACAGGGAGAGAGAACTTGGTGATAAGGCATAGGAAAAGGGTATGTAATTTTGAAGAGAAACTTAAGAGTGGTAAGGGTAGCAAAGTTGCACAAGCATGCCTGCAGGAAGTACTAGATAGAGAGAGGAGAGGAAACACGAGACATTCAAAATGGGAGGATGAGAGATGGAAAGTGAGAAGAGAATGGAGAATGTGTGACGAGGGGAGGGAGTGGCAGGTAATAGAGGGGGAAATGAGTAAGAAGCAGGAAGACAAGAGGTGGGAAAAGATTATGGAGTCAAAATATAATAAATAATATAGATTTATCAAGATGGAAGGGGTCCCAGAATATTTAGGGAAATTGAAAAAGGAGTGCAGGTGGTCCAGGATGATACGTTTCAGAATGGGAGA
This sequence comes from Andricus quercusramuli, assembly GCA_932178445.1. Lineage (NCBI taxonomy): Eukaryota > Metazoa > Arthropoda > Insecta > Hymenoptera > Cynipidae > Andricus > Andricus quercusramuli. The sequence continues at coordinate 75,702 of CAKNXH010063009.1, forward strand.
AGGTATGAATTAGGGTAAATATTGGATGAGTGAAGAAATGAAAATGTGTAGGGTATGTGGGTATGAAAGGGAATCCTGGGAGCACGTGTTGGAGAGATGTACAGGGGAAGAGGAAGGGGGAAAGAGCGTTGTAGATAAAGTTAGGTGGATACTGAGCGGTTGTGGACAAGGGGAAAAGTGGGTGAAGAGCTTAGAAGAGAAAAGGGAAGAGAGAATGCATGGGGGAGGCGAAAACCAAAATTGAAATATATATACGGAAAATTAGTGTTGCGTGTCTTTAAAAAGCTTGAAGAATAATGGTAACAGGAAACGGAAGCCCTGGCAGGTCTCGCGCACTTGTTAGACAATAGTTATTAGCTAGTAAGATAATAGTTAAGAACTTGTAAATAATAAGAAGGGGAAGCGACCATAGGTTAAGATAAGCATAAGGCATAGAGGATAAGTGAAAGTGTAAAAGATGTAAAGGGAACGGAGCCCTCAAACCCGTAAAAGGGACAGTAATAAAATACATACATAAACAAATTCAGAATTTTTATATTTTTCAACGAATAGGGTCAATTTTTTACATAATTGACTATAAATATATTTCCGATGACATTTTTCTATTATGCTTTTCAAATTTCCAAGATTTATCAATTATTTAAACAATTTTCATGAGCGAATTAGGAGTTTTACCATTTTTCAAAGAATAGGCTCAATTTGTATACGGAATCAACCAAGAATGTATTTCCAACAATCTTTTCCTACGATACTTTTAAAATTTACAACAATGATTATTTATTCAAATAATTTTCATACACAAATTCAGAGTTTGACAATTTTTTAGTTTACATAAAAACATACACGCAGCTATAACCTATTTATGAAGTTGTAGGCTCCGGAAGCTTCGATCATGATTTCTTAAAGAAACCAATCCCAAAGCTACTGGAACGTGTACGTCATCCGCTTCTGCTCCTTCTGCCCTAGAAGGTAAGCTAGAGCGGGAAATTTACGCGTGATAACATCGGGCAACACTGTTCCTTGGAGTCAGGTCTCTAGCCGCGGATGACCTTACGCGGCAGACAAGACAGTTGGAGATGAAGGTTTCACCTCTGGATACTTTTTTACAGTTTTTAGAGTTTTCTTGTTGAGTTGGCTAATAAAGGAGGCTTTCATACCTCCAAGGCAGCCGATTATGAGAATTATAAGATGGACTTTGTAGCCTTGGTACAGCCTACTCAGCTGGAAAAGAAGTGCTTGATATTTCGCCCGTTTTTCTCCCTCCTTTGCCGTGATATTACCATCGGCTGATGCCGAGAATTCAATCACGTAAATGATCTTGTTCTTCAGATCTTGGAGGACAATGTCAGGCTTCGTAGCACTGATACGTTGAGTGGTGGAGAATGAGAAATTCCAGTAGATCTTACACTTATCATTCTCCACAACTGACGCGAGTTCCCCCTGGGCGTAGGGCAAGACGGGCAATAGATCAACACCATAGAAATGCCTAAGATGGTAATATAACACTTTTAGAGCTGCATTGTGTCTCTCTATGTACGCGCAGCGTGCATATTTAGAGCATCCACTGAGAACATGTCCAAGTGTTTCGGGCACTTGCTTGCACGCTCGGCAGTTGGTATCGCGTACAGGTACATTCATTATGCGCTCGCGGTAAACTAAGGTGTCTATGACGCCGTCTTGACAGGCAAAAAGAAATCCCTCGGTCTCCGATCTCAATCCAGCAGACTTGAGAAACATGTTGGACAGACCAATCGAGAGCTCTTCTCTACGTATGATGCCGTAGAACTTACCATGGAGGGGTTCCTCAGCATGTTCTCTTAGTAGGAGCGTATGTTCTGCTTCCTGTATACGACTTTTGAGAACCAGAGGTGTTAGTGATGCTAGGCCATGTGTAATGTCGCTAGAATTAAATGCGAGATCAAGCTCCTCTACGGCCCTATCTGCTGCATGGTATAGAAACACCGCAGCATTGGCGACTTCATGTTGATGTACGAGTCGCATAAGGGAATCCGTGCTTTTTAGAACTGAGCAGGCTGTAGCCAGAACCGTTCTTCGTTGAAGACACTCTAAGCTTAGCAATCCTCTACCCCCTTTATCGCGAGGGAGATATATTCGAGGTACGGAAGATCTAGGATGAAGACTTCGTTGTATTGTCCTCATCTTGCGTGTACTTCGATCAAGTTGTTTTAACTCATCGACGTTCCATTTTACTGCACCAAACGTGTAGAGCAGTATAGGAACGGCCAGCATATTGGTCGCCTGGATCTTATTCTTTCCAGATAATTCGGAAGCCCAAATTTTTCTGAGAATTTGGCGATGCCTTTTTCCAAGGGCCGTTTTCAAGTTATGCACATTTTGGGTTTCCGCTTGCGGTATTCCAAGATATGTATATGTTTCTCCAATACCAATATGTTGAATGGTATTTCCGCCTATGAGTTGAACATCCTGATCGTCACTGGATGATGTAGTTTCTAATCTTCCTTGGTGTAGGTGGACGCAGGCACACTTGTCCAGTCCGAAGCTCATGCCAATCGCTTTAGAATACCTATTTACCGCATCTACAAGGATGTTAAGGTCCTTTTTTGAGGAAGCAAAGAGTTTAAGGTCGTCCATGTATAAAAGGTGGTTGACCTTATATTCTCTTCTGTTCGGCGGGCCACACAGGTATCCAGAGCTTTTGCCTCGGAGCACAATAGATAGAGGCAAGAGGGAGATGCAGAAAAGTATGGGACTTAGAGAGTCTCCTTGAAAGACCGCCCTCTTATAAGTGACAAAGCTTGTAGTCACTTGTCTTTTGTCAGATGTTATGACATCTGTTGACATGTTATGACATGTTATGACAGATGTTTTATGCATCTCACTATTTTTGGATGCACCTCCATGCACTCAAGAAGCTTAATAAGTAGCTCATGGTTCGTGTTATCGAATGCCTTACGGTAATCAATCCAAGCCATGGACAAATTGCGTCGATACCTGATCGAGTCCTGGGTAATACACCTGTCTATTAACAGGTTCTCCCTGCAACCTGCCAACCCTCTCTTGCATCCACGTTGTTCGACTATTACACTCCATACCGGCTCGATAGATGTCAATATCCTCTCTTTGAGGATGCCAGTGAATAGCTTGTAGCTGGTGTATAAACAAGCTATGGGCCTGTAGTTCTTTGGACTTGACAAATCTCCGGCCTTGGGGATCAATACCGTGCGTCCTTCCACTAGTCACTGCGGGACGGGTTGTTCTCCGTTTAAGAAAGTAGTAAATATACGAGCTAGATGTTGATGCGTAGAAGTAAACTTCTTCCACCAAAAGTTGTTGATTTTATCTGGCCCTGGCGCCGAAAAGTTATTAGTTCTAGCGATAACTTTCTTCACTTCTTCAGCAGTAATTAGTGGACACTCTTCCTCTGGACCTTGTAACCTTTGCCTTTAGCAAAAGTTACGAAAGAGTGATATATCAGAAGCGTCTTCATTTAGCTGATAAGTATCTCCATATACTTGCTCCCAGAAGACTTGAATCTCTTCTCGACTAGGCGGATTTTTAACTACACATGACGCTTTATTGAACAGACGGGAAGGATTAATAGAAAAGGTGGAATTTTCCTGAATCCACTTAACTCGCCGTTCAAGGCGCTGCGCTGTTTCGCTGTTGAAAGAGATCTTACTTTTTGCGTCCAGTGCTGCTTTATGGTCAACAGTTTACACTTGTTCAGCGTGTGATTTGCTTTTCTCAAGTTTCGAGCAAGTGCCCTAACTTTTGGAGTGAACTTTTTATTTGATGTTATGTAGCTAATCACGCACTGAACATTTGATGCATGTCATCTCGCCGTTTCAATTTTGAACTGAAGCTGTGCAATACGCTCGCGTGTCTTACTCAGACGTACCGAAGTATCGTTACTTCTATCGTCGCTAAGCAGAAAGACCGCCTTCTCGTAAACTACACAGTTCAGATTCCAGAGATTGACATCTTCGGGGAGCAAATCGCGGAGAGCAGTATTAGCTTCAGGTAATTTGTCCATCCTGAGGAAGACTTTTTGGTGGCAGGATCTCCTACTTCTCATGTTGGCATTATCGGCTATCTGCAAAGGTGGTCTTGCTGGAACGGGTGGAATGTTCGCTGGAGGATGTTGCTCCTCTTCCTGTTGATAAAGAGCTTCATATCCGTTTTTTCGCAAGAAGGATACCTGATCTCTTAAATACTGAGGCGTTTTATGAGCATATTCCGGGTGCATATTGCCCCAACGGTCATGTAACTTCTTCATGAATCCTCTCCGCGCCGGTGAGCTTCTTTGCCAACAGGTAAGAAGGTCCCTCCTGAGTTGATCCGACCATTTAAATCGATGTTCTCGCGTTTTTCCAAGGTCATTGCCTGGTCGTCGCCTCGGTTCGTTCCTATTGCCACTCCCAACTGAACCATGGCCTCCATCCGAGAGAGGCCTATTGTGGGTGGCACTGCGCGATACTTGTGTCGTTCCCTTTCGGGGTAGGCGTGACTTGCTCGGTTGGAAAATAGTGAGTAGGTATATATGTATAAAGTGGGTCGGTGTATGGGTATAAGGTATATAGGTATATAGGTGTTAGGTATAGATGTTTTAGATTGATCTGGAATTCTCGTGTCATTTATTTAAATGACACGTTCATTCCGCAACACTGATCCGACCCAGCTTGCTGATCAATCTCTCTAGAATAATAAATATAACTTTTCTGTTTGAACTATAATTTTAAAATCGGAACCATTTGAAAGTTTTATAAAAATTAATTTTTATAATAATACATATGCACCATATGTTTACTAAGAAATAAAAAAGAATACAAATTTTATAATGGTAAAAACTTTCCTTTTCATCAATTGCAGTCTTTTTTCTTTTTGTTCATAAGAAGCTTAGAGGAAGTATATGCATGTATACTTCGGTATATAATTATATATACGATTCATTTGACACATTTTTTTTAAAGAAGGCTTTTCATTAACATTTTCAATATTTTATTAATATTTTGAAAAATTCATTTTCAATTTAACGTTTTAGTTATAGTTCATTTACATTTCAAAATGTTTGAAAATTTCTAAATTTTGAGTACCGTTTATTTTTTTAATTAAAGCTTTTGACATTTCGGAAAATTCGTGTGTTTGGATTTTTTATAAAAAAATTTGGTTAATATTTTCTTTAAAACCCAAATTTACATTTTTGTTTAACTTTTCAGAAGTCATATTTTCTTTTAATTTTCAGATTTATCAAAAAATGTTTTATATCTGTACTGAAACTATCTGTAAATAACACCCAGACGCTAAGAATTATTTAGAGATTGTTTTATTACATTGTCAACAAATTATTGATCAAAAGTTCTTTTCGAGATTGGGAAGGTTTATCTCATTGAAATCCAGAGTTTTTGTATGGAATGTGTGAGAAATAACAGTTTTATTACTGTTACTTCAAAGAAGATAGAGTAGAATGGGGTCAAATAGGTATGGGGGTACAATAGGTATATGGCATTATCTTTGCTATGTTATTGCAGAGGTCGCTTGTGTTACGTGAATTAGATACATGGTAGAGAACGTCGTTGACGACTGTCATTTCGGCTGTCACCGTCGATCAGCTGTATTAGTTACGGCGTCGTTTATTTTTTCGCGTGTTGTTCTGCGAAAACGCATTGTCTTTCGTCCTCAGTACAGTACATTTAATCAATGTAAAAAATTGTCAAGTAAGTTTTTTCTTACGTAAAAATTATTGCTGAACACGAGTTTTCTGTTGGTCTTTCGATATTTTTGGTTTAAACAAAAATACAGACGTCAACATGAAACATACGCTTGGGGGCACGATAGGTCAGCCGTTTGGGGGCACTATAGGTCACTACTATAAGCCAGGAAAAAATTAGCCGCTGAAAAAAAAAGAAGAAAGAGAGGCAGCAAAACGGCAGAAACAGATGGGAAAAGTGCGAAAATTGATCGAAAAAGAGAAGGAAAAGGAATACAAAAAAAATGCTCCGAAGCGCAAACGTGGTCGTCCCGCAGCTAAGCAACCACGTGAGTCGGAATGCACAACTTCCATTCCACACTCTGGCGACGAGGAGGACACAGAAGAACCCTGGCGAAAGTATCGGATAGGAATTCCTTCCGAACCAATCCAAATCATTCCGGAATCTGTATTCGAACCAATCCGAAATTTTTTTTACATTTCTTTCGATCCAAATCGGTCAAAAATTAATTCGACTCAATCCGGTTCAATCCGAACTTCCAGTCCGAATGAATCCGAACCAAATTTTCAATCCGAATGAATCCGAACTCGGATTGACCAAAGACGATTTTCAATCCGAATGAATCCGATTCAATCCGAACTCGCATTCATTCAGATTCATTCAGATTGAAAATCGTTTTTGGTCAATCCGAGTTCGGATTCATTCGGATTAAAAATTTGGTTTGGATTCATTCGGATTGGAAGTTCTGATTGAACCGGATTGAGTCGGATTAATTTTTGACAGATTTGGATCGAACGAAATGTTAAAAAAAATTCGGATTAGTTCGAATTAACTCGGATTGGTTCGGATACAGATTCCGGAATGATCCGGATGATTTCGGATTGGTTCGGAAGGAATTCCTATCCGATACTTTGGCCAGGGGAGTCATTCGCAAGTACAAAACCAGACTCAGCTGCTGAAAAAAACACGTTTTTTAAACATTTCCTTCTGCTGTTTCATGATTTTTCACATCATTTGCCACTTCCTCATTTTCTTACCTGAAAAACGTCAATGGATAACATTTATTATTTGTGTTATTAATTTTTAAATAATCTGCAGCATTCATACTCTTCAAATAAAAGTTGAACCGTTGGTTTTCTAGACGCGTACATTGTTTTATTTAACCTAAAATATAGTGACCTATCGTACCCCCAGATTTTAAAAACATAAAAAAAAGTACCTTCGCCTTGTTGGATTTAGCTTGAAAAATATTTAGCCAGACATAAAATCATTATTGCCAAAATGTTGCCAGATGTATAACCTTTCCAACGAGTGCTTATTTGTCAAAATCAGTGCAAAAACACCATCGCAGGAGCTCGCCAAAAAAAACTGACCTACTTGACCCCACTCTACTCTACTATTTGGAAATTTCAACAAAAAAATCAGAGTTTGACTATTCATCAACGAACAGGCTTAAATTTTTTAACAGACAAATTATTGATCAAAAGTTCTTTTCGGGATTGGGAAGGTTTATCTAATTGAAATCTACAGTTTTAGTATGGAATGTGTGAGAAATAAAAGATTTATTACTGTTACTTGAAAGAAGATGCTATTTCGCAATTTAAAAAAAAATCACAGTTTGGTTATTTATCAACAAACAGGCTTAATTTTTTTTAGAGAAATAAATTAAGAATGCTTTTCCAGTGACTGTTGGATATGATACTTAACAACTTTGGAAGTTTTTTAAATTATTTAAACAATTTTTATAAACAAATTCAGAGTTTTTCTATTTTTCAACAAATAGGCTCAATTTTTTTTTAATTAACTGAGAACATCTTTGCGATGACTCTTTTCTATGTTGCTTTGCAACTTCCCAAGAATTACGATTGAAACCATTTTTGTAAGGAAATTTAGAGTTTTCTATTTTTCAACGAATAAACTTAATTTGTTCACGGAGTCAACAAGGAATGTCTTCGATGAGTTTTTTCATGATATTTCGCAAATTCCAAAGAAATATTAATTATTTAAAACTAAGATTTTTTTATAATAAATTTTGTTTTTCAACGAATAGACTCAATTTTTTTACAGATTTAACTGAGAATGTACTCGCGATGATTCTTTTCTATAGTAATTTACAAATTCCAAAGAACTATGATTTATTTATTTAAACCATTTTTGTAAGGAAATTCAGAGTTTGGTTATTTTTCAACGAAAAAGCTTAATTTTTTTTAACGGAATCAACTAAGAATGCTTTTCCAGTGATCAATTTAAAAAAAATAATTATCTAAGAATATCTTTCCGCTAAGAATTTTCTATGATGCTTTGCAAATTTCCAATATTCGTCAATTATTCAAACAATTTTCATGAAAAAATTAAGAGTTTGGCCATTTTTCAAAGAACAGGCTCGATTTGTTTATGGAATCAACATAGAATGCCTTTCCGATGCCTCTTTTCTGTGCTACTTTGTAAATTTACAATAATTATTAATTATTTAAACAATTTTCATAAAGAAATTCAGAGTTTGGCTATTTTTTAGCTTACATAAAAACATACATGCAGCCATAACCTTTTTAATAATAAGCACAACTTTTCTATCTGAACTATAATATTAAAATCAAAACCATTTGAACATTTTAAACAAATTCAATTTCATAAGAAAATATATGCACAATATACCTAATAAGAATTAAAAAACCAGTAAAAAGTTAAATAATGGTAAAAACTTTTGTTTTCATTAATTTCAGTCTTTTTTCTTTTTGTTAATTGCTTCCGGTACTTTAATAATGTCTTCAATAAAATGATATTGTGCTTTATTAAGATTTTCTGGAATAATTTTTCACATGCAATATATTTTTCCCTAATTTCTACTGTGATGTAATATTAAAACATTTTCATGAATTCATACTGTGTTTTTTACATTTTTTCAAAATGTAGGTAGCTTTCAAGGAAATTAAAAAAAATCACAATTTTAACTACAAGTTAAAACTTTTTTTATTACAATTACAAATAATGGAAAATTATGAATGTTTAGCAATTCATTTTATTTTCATTTTAGTTACACTTTCGACGTCTATGCCTTTTTTCAAATTTAAACTATTTTTGTAATCTTAAGCAATTCAAAATGATTTCATCCTAGGCTAATTATTTGTAAAGAAAAAATTACAATTTTAATTAATATTTTGGCTCAACTATTAATATTTCTTTTTAAAATTATATAGCCTCAAATTTATGTATATTTAGAAATGAATTTTATTTTTATGTTAGTTACATTTTCGAAGACTGTCACTTCTTTCAAATTTAAACTATTTTTGAAATATTACGCAATTGAAAATACGATTTCATTCTTTGTTTTATTTTACTTTTAATTACATTTTCAAAGACAATTACGTCCTTATAATTTCAACTAACAATAAAAAATTATAAACGTTTATAATTTTATTTTATTTAACTGCCAGTTACATTTTTTCGCGAATAGAGTTTTTGGTATTTTTCAACAAATAGACTAATTTTTTTTACAGAATTAAGTAAGAATATCTTTCCGATGACTTTTTTTATAATGCTTTGCAAATTTCCAAGAATTATTAATTTTTTAAATAATTTTCCTACACGAATCAAGACCTTGGCCTTTTTTTCAACGAATAGGATCAATTTGTTTACAAGATCACCAAGATTGTATTTCCAATAATTCTTTTATACGGTACTTTGCAAATATACAATAATTATTAATTATTCAAACAATTTTTATGAACATATTCAAAGTTTGACTATTTTTCAAGGAGTAGGCTCAATTTTTTTCACAGAATTAACTAAGAATATCCTTCAAAGACTCTTTTCTATGAAGCTTTGCAAATTTACAAGAATTATCAGTTATTTCAAATAATTAAGAGTTTGGCAATTTTTCATCGAATAAGCTTCATTTGTTTACGGAATCACCAATAATGTATTTCCAATAACTCTCTTCTACGATACTTTGGAAAATTAACAATAATTATGAATTATTTAAACAGTTTTCATAAACATATTCAGAGCTTGGGTATTTTTGAAGAAATAGGCACAATTTGTTTACGGAGTCAACTAAGAATATCTTTCCGATAACTGTTATCTATATTGCTTTCTAAATTCGCAATAATTTTTAATTATTTAAACAATTTTAATTAAAAAACTGAGTTTGGCTATGTCTCAACGCATATGCTTAATTTTTTACAGAATTAAGTAAGAATATCTTTCAGATTACTTTTTTTCATTATGCTAAGAAAAGTCTTTCTGATGACTATTTTCTATATTGCTTATGTAAATTCACAAAAACGATTAATTATTTTAACAGTTTCCATAAACAAATAAGCTAGATTTGTTTACGGAATCAACTAAGATTTACAAGAACTAAATCGTCATGCGCGCGCTCGAAGCGCGAGCCTATGTGAATTTTTCTTGTATGAATGTTGAAATGCATCATGTTCCTTATAATGATTGTATTTTGTATATTTGAACAATATTGAACATATTACATTTCTAAAAATGTAAGTAATTAGTAAATTATAAATTTTTCGTAATATATTGTAAGCAAATGGAACATATATTTTCTGAAATTCAGATATCAATCATTGTAAGTATCGTTGGGCAGGGGGGGGGGGGGGTCTAAAATATTAGCAATTTCGAACAAAACACCATACGTATGAATCGATTAGAAACGCTTTACATTAATACATTCTATCAGAATATCATTGATAATGTTGATCTATTATAATGAATTATATTAATGTTTAGATTATGTGAGCTTTCGCTGAAGGGCGTATACTAAAGTATCACGCGACCATTCGCATGGTATTTGGCGGATTTATTATACCATTGAGCCATTTCTCTTTGGTGACTCGCTAGGTTGGAAAATAGTAGTGTTGGGAAGGAGGTATAGATGTTTTAGATTGATCTAGAATTTTCATGTTATTTATTTAAATAACACGTTCGTTCCGCAACACTGCTCTGACCCAGGTTGCTGATCAATCTCTCTAGCGATCACCCCAAGTGAAGAGCTTCACAAGGTTGTTATGTGAGGTTCCCCACTCGGGCCCATTAGTATCTAAGGTCTTTTGTTTTAGACGTCATTCACTGTATTCACATTCTTTTAATAAATCATTTGTCGCCACAGTTTTCTTCCTTCACGTCCATGCATTTTTTCAAGCAAGCTCTCCTGTTTCTATGGCTTCTTATGGCTTTTCGGATTAAGGTCTCATTCACACATTCTAACAAGTCTTTCTGCGTTCTGCCTCTGGGCATACTGCCATTTACTTTACCTTTATACACTTGTTTCGTTAGACGTTCATGTTTCATTCTTTTAACATGCCCGAACCATCTCAACTGATTTATCTCCCATGTGTCAACTATTGTCTCTTTTGCACCACATTGTTTGAGGATTATTTCGTTTCTCACTTTGTCCACCTCCGGAAAAATGAATATGTACGCGGAGCGCTTCCTCAACCGCTGCTTGATCAAGCTGTAGCCGAAGATGAAGCGACGTTAAGACCAACCGCAGAAAGTAGGCACCTTCTGAAAGATGATTGCAATTTTAGTACAAGGAGGAATATCTACATCCAAGTTCCTCTTAAGCCCCAAGATCTAGCTGAAATGGAGGCCTCCCTTTGTGGAGATATCTCGCAAAAGTCCGACCTCTGGACCATCAATTGCTCAGTTTATGGTGCTGCGAGAACTTTGGCTGATTCAAATCGAAAACTAAAACCGACGATGCATCAAAAGACCAAAAGACGGTTGCATCAACTGTACAAGAAAATTGGATGGGCAAGACAGAATGCGTCCCGTGTTCAATGTGTGATTGACTACATAACATCTGGTAGACCGTTTACGGTAAGATTTCGAAAGTTCGCCCAAGAACTAAGGATCTTGAATCACACACTAAACAAGTCAAAGCTGCTGACAATCAAGCAGCATATTGTTGACAAAATACGGCTATTATATGATGCAAGGAAGAGAATACAGAAGAGCGAGAGATGGATCAGGGAGAATCAACAGTTTCTCGCTGACCCATCGCGCCTCTTTAGCGATCTCCCTGTTTCTGTAAAAAATCCACCCAAGTCCAAGGAGGTAGAGACTTTTTGGAGAGAGGTATACAAAATCCCGAAAACACTGGACTTGAAAGAAGATACTGACAATATCATCCGCTTCAAGGAGTTTTGCGACAACCTTATTCAATCTGAGGAGGAATGTCCATCAGTCACTGCCGAAGAGGTGAAAAAAGCACTTAGAGAAACGAAAAACTTTTCCGCTGCTGGACCAGATTGATTGATGCCTCTTTGGAAAACTACATTTACTATCTCATCTAGAAATTATCGTCTGAGAACGAACAACGTCACCTTCCAGAGGGGCGTCTTTCAAGGTAATACCATGAGCCCTTTGCTTTTTTGCATCACACTTCTGCCTCTATAGCTCGCACTACGAAATTCTCCTGGATACCTCTGTGGCGGCACTAATCAGCGCGAGCACAAGGTCACTCATGTATTTTATATGGATGACCTGAAGATCTATGCCTCTGGTAAAAGCAAACTTCAATCTGCTATAAATATCGTCAAGAACTACACAGGAGAGATTGGAATGGACTTTGGTTTGGACAAGTGTGCCAAAATTCATCTGAAGAAAGCAAAGATTACTGGCGTTCCCGAGGACCCTGAGCTTGTGGATATAAGTGTTATTAGACATCTTAACACTGGAGAAACCTATACATACCTGGGCGTGCCTCGAAGCCGCATTCAGGATGTAACATCAGTGAAGGAGTCTCTCCGAAGCAGATATAAACATCTTCTTCGACACATTTGGTCTTCCAATCTGTCGGCGTTGAACAAGGTATCTGCGACTAACATGCTTGCCGTCCCGGTTCTACTCTACTCGTTTGGGGTGGTTCAATGGACGAAAAACGAGCTTAAGGCCCTTGATGTCACCACACGTAAGATCATGTATATACATAAAAGCTTGCATTTCAATTCGTCAGTTCCGCGATTATACATTTCACGCCGTTAAGGCGGACGCGGACTTCTGAATCTCCAGTGTCTTCATAACCGAATTGTTCTAAGTACAGCTTACATCGTTGCTAATGGTAGAGATCCGCTCCTAAAAATGGTCAGGAATCAGGAGATGATTGGCGAAGGAGCCTTCCTTTACAAAGCCGCGGAGCAAGCGGCCGAGACCCTTGGCCTGAATTTTAACATCAGAAGTGAGGAAAGTGCATTACTCCATCTAGATCTTCACGTCTAAAAGCCAAAGTAAAGAAAGCAGAGGTTGGAAAATTTCACCAAGAGCTACTCAATAAGCATATGCACGGAAACTTTTACAGAAATGTAGAAAAGCAGACCTTGTCGAAGGAGCAAACTTTTGCTTTCCTTAAATCATCAGGGCTCAATTCAGGTAGAGGGTTTTATTTTTGCATGCCAGGACGGTGTCATTTCCACCTTAGCATACCGTGCCCACATTTTATGTCAAGAAGTTCACATACTATCACATACACATGCTATCTGGGTGTCCGACCCACGCAGGAACGACGTACATTTATACACATAATGCGGCCGTAAGAGTACTTTATTACCATTTTTGTCGCTCTTAAGGTGTTGGTCGCGACCCTGCCCTGCTGAACGCTCCAAGGGATATAGAGTCAATTGTCCGAAACGAGAAGGGCCAAATTTTCTGGAACTACGATTTTCGGGCAGCAGTCTCCGTTGCTCACTCGAGACCTGACATTGTTCTCCAAGACTTCGAGAAACGAACTATATTCGTGATCGAATTCTCGGCTCAGTTCAAATACAACATCACTGCAAGGGAGGAAGAAAAGGAAGAGAGGTATCAAGACCTTAAGAGAGAGCTGCAACGACTGTTCCCAAAGTATTCGGTGCGAGTAATTGTCCTTGTGATTGGTGCTCTCGGAGGTGCGAAACTATCAGTGGTTCGTAACCTTAAAGCCATAACCGCGTGCCAAAAATATGCCAAGGCACTAGCGAGATGGATGCAGAAAGCTGTCATCCTGGGGTCGCTTCGTGTCCTCAAGACACACGAGGGTTTCGCCGGCCTGTCGGTGTGATTGCGTCGTGCCGTGTAACCACCCATCTCACGGTTGTGAGACGTGGCCATAGGTGTGATTTACCGCGGTTCTACGGAGGGCTATTGACATTTTGTAGATGGCGGTTGCTCTTAGTGGGACCCTGCGGTGGTTGTTTAACTATTTTTTAAAATTATATATACATATATACATTTAATCTATAATCCCAAATACTTTCTAAACTACCCCATCAACATAAAAAAAGGGTTGATACAAAAGTTGACCAGGACATAGGGGGCCCTTTAACTGTACCATTTATTTTGACCTTGAGATCAATTTTCAAGGTCATTTCAAGGTCAAGATAATTTTTTTAAATGGATACCCCTATTTTTGGCTGCAGATTTGAATAGAGCGGAAAATTTTACGTCAAAAATGTACTATGGAAATTTTGTTTCTGTGACTTTGAAGAGGGCAAAAAACAAGGCCAAGTGCACAAAAACGATCAGATGCCCTTTTTCTGAATTTACGTAGTTTTCTGGGTAAAGCAAGCGTTTAAGATGCTTTAAAAAAGTCGATA